>SZWC01014817.1:15237-29701 GCA_023375785.1 Penium margaritaceum
CCGGCCACCGGCCGGCCAGCCACCAGCCGCCGATCGCGGCCTCAGCCCGATCGGCGGCTGAGAGGCCACGAGGGCCTCGAGGGCGAGGCCTTGTGGCCTCGTGCCCTCGCCCCCCCTCGCCCTCCTTGCAAATGACCAAGAGAGGACGAGGGATAGGGGGAGCGAGAGTGAGGTCAAAACTGCTGGCGCGAAATCGCCAGCATGCCTCGCACACAACGATTTCGCGCCAGAACAACAAAAAGAAACTCGAAGTTCGTTTATGACGAACTTCGACGTAAAACAAACGGAATAACTCGTGCGAACACACGAGTTCGAGGTAAAAAACCCCGGTTTGGGTCCCAAAACCAAGGGTTTGGTTAAAAACAGAAATGGGCCTCCGGAGACTCGAAACATTCGAGTCTCTCTGCTCTGGGTCGTTGATGACGATTGCCCCTCAGTCTTGCGAAGGGGGTAAACCCCTGACGCGGACTGAGAACGCCATTCTGCGAACTCCGACGACGACTTCAGAGCAGGAGCTGGAGACTGGGCCCGTTACACTCAATGTCCGTCATAAACACCAACCATAATACAAGGTCTCCTCGAGACAGTGGTGTAACTCACCAAGTGCCCGGGTCTCGACCGTGCAACACATAATCCACACACGCATGTGCCAAACATCACACAAGAAGTACAAAGCAACAAGGTCTCCTCATGACCCTCGGAACATGTCTCCGGGGTCCGGGTCTCGACCACACGTGCTAGCATGCATCGAACACAAATACCACATGGAGGCAATGGGTCTCCACGTCACACCGGTACAAGTCACCAGGTGCATGGGTCTTGACCAGCTTAACCTCAACCGGAGCAATGTGCCATACACAAACTAACCATGCTGTCCTCACAAGGGTGTCAGGTCAAAGCCCACACACCAACACCCCCCCTGGGTTGCAGAGGCTGGCTCTCCCATGGCCACACACCCCTGCAAAACAATCGTAAGGGTGACGATGATGCTAGTCGGATGTGCTCCCACATAACCTCACCCCGGAGCGTCATCGTCAGTGTCGTGGTCGTCTCAGTCGTCGTCGTTGCTGTTGTCCTCGTCACTGTCGTAGTCGTCTGTTCTATCGTCACCTGTTGCTGTGACTGGTGTAGCGCTGAGGGCCTCCTCCAACTGCATCACCTGCTGTATGCCTGCTAGCTGCTGAGCTGTTCATCGCCATGCGGACTCTACAACGTCGAGACACGTGTAAAGCTCGTCGAGCTTTGCTGTAGCTATCGGCCGGGCGGCTGCATCTGCGGCATGTAGGCGGGCAGTCGCGGAATGAACCTGACGGTGGACCTCAATCGTGTGCGCGTCGGCACGAGCCACAGCCTCCTGCAGCCTCGCCGCCTCATCGCGTAGGTCAGCCGTCAAATCATCTGTCGCCTAGCCACTAGCTACTGGCAGGGCGTCAAAACCAGACAACGTGTCGGCATCTGCAGCTTATGCATCTACAAGAGGTGCTACTGTAGAGGCACCGGCTTCTGCTGGCACACCTATCACTCGGCTGTCGACTCTTGTTTGGACATCATTATCTGTCGGTGAATCTACCTATGCTACATCGTCGCCGTCATCGGGAGCCCCAACACTGTCCCGGGGCTCCTGCCAACCACTAGTGCGCAACCAATCATCCACCTGCCGCTGAGCGTCCGCACGTCTCCGACGTGCATCCTGTAAAGACCTCTCAGCTGCCTCGAGACGCGTGTGCACATTCTCCACGCACTCCTCGGCAGCCTGCCGTACTTGAACATCCGTAGTGTAACAACGGCTCCTGGCCTCCCGAAGCCCGACCATGAGACCCTGCACGTGCGCCTCCGCTCGAGCCACATCTACCTCCTGATCGTCGACCGCGGAGCGCAGGCGCTCGGGTACAGGAACTGTAGCTCGGACGTGTGTAGGTGTGTCGTCGGCTGGAACCGCCATGGTATGAGCGATGCCGGTCAGGGCAGCCATGAGCCGGAGGTCTGCAGCTCGCCATGCATCCTCCACAGTAGATGCGCCTGTTGGGGTGACTGTTGTAGGCTCAGCGGATGCCGTGGGCACAACCGCCTCTCCACTGTCAAAAGTGTGGGCCACGGTAGCAACTGCTCTTGCACGGGCCGTCGCTACTGAAGCATCCACTAATATGACCTCCTCCAATTGTCGACGCAAGTACAACCGTCTCCACACTGCACCGTGGAACGTCCACTCAGCAGCCTCGAGGCGCATGTATACATCCTTGACGTCTAGTGCTGCTTACCGACGACGTGCGGCATCTATGGTGCTCCAACGTGTGCTTGCTACACATAGCTCAAGCGTGAGGTCTTGTAGGTGCCTGTCCGCACGTGTGACTGCATCCTCATGGTCGCAAAGCGCACACTGTAAATGCTCGAGCGCACGAGCCTACGCGGCTACTAGAACATCAGCTACTACTCGAGTTGTGTCCTCCACGACGGCTACGCCTCCACAGATAGCTGCGGCAATGGCACTAGCCAAAGCAGAAGTGCTGCCAACCTCGACGTTTCTTGCCTCTCCGGCTACCTCCTCCGCATGTGTATCTGCAATGGCAGATGCTGTGGTTGAGGGAGCGTCAACCCCTACGCAGCCTGTACCAGTTGCTATAGGAGCGATGACCATCATGGTGTCTGCGCCAACAAGCGCGTCCACTGCCGGCGTCCTATTAGTAGCAATGACTACAACTGCTGCTCATGTCACGACGTCGATGGCTTCTGACACACCCACTGCCTGGACGTCTGCTCCACATGTGTCCGTTGTCATCGTCACTGCTATTACTGCCCCATCCACTCCTACAGCCACACATGCCTCTGTGGTCGTGGTCTCTGCTACATCAACTCTAGACTCCATCTCCATCCCCATCTCTACGTCTGCCTCCAACTCCGCGTCGTACCACTTGTCCACCTCCGACTCCACGTCGGACCACTCCTCGGATGTCTCGTTCTTGCAGAGAGCATCCTGTCGTGAAACACCGTCTATCGCATCCCTGCTGCACTCTCTGGTGGTCGTCAGCGGACACTCCATCGCCCCCTTGACTGACGCACTAGTAGAAGCTGCGAAGGGATGCCACACCAGCCCTGCGACTGGGGATGAGAGAGTCATCTCCGTGCTGACGTCTGCCACTGCTGCGACTGCTGCTACCTCTTGGGCACGTCTCACCAAATGTGCCGTCCATTGCCTCGCATGCCGAGTGCGAATGCGACGACGCCGAACTGAAGGGAGTAGTACAGAAGCGGAGGGGTAAACGGTCGGGATGACTCCAACTAACTCCATGACAGAGCGGAGGGCATCAGAGGTGGAGCTAAGGTTGGGAGGTGTGGCATGGTCAAGTGATGACACCGATGGAGGTGAGGATGGCGAGGAGAAAGGTAGGGGTGTCTGAAGCGGCACGGTGGCAACGGCTCGCTCAGAGACCACATGGTCTGTGAGCTGTTGCAACATGCGCTTTAGAATCTGGAGCTCGGCGTACAACACCGTCATAGCTCCACTAAGGGGTGCGACGGTGTGCGCTGATGTCTCTAAGTCGGATAGTGGAGTAGGGCGGGACCGTAACCAGGGAGGTGGCCATTCAGTAGGGCGCTGGCGACACTGGCGCCAGCCATGGTGTTGGCCGCCGCAAAAGTAGCAGGCAAAGCCGTTGGACGCTTGGGACGTGTGCCACGGCTGCAATTGCCACTGAGCTCGTGGCACCTGCCACACCTGCAGTGCCGGTGCAAGCCAAGGCGCCGGCTGCACCCCTTGCCACGCCGGTGTGCACGTCTCAGGAGCCTGGCGTAAGTGAGTGTATAAGACACTCGCTCCCGCTGGCACAAGGCCACAGGGTGAACCGGGCGATGAAAGCACAATGTCTCAAATGTGCTGTGACGCGGTCACGAGGATGGCCACCACCACGCTGGTGGTACATTGAGGTCCGATTGTTACGCGTCTATCGGGCTGCTGCCGTGCGACCTCAAGTCGCCCTCGGTGCTACTGTTGCTCCGGTTTCCATCGTCAGCCGATGACTGTTGCCTCTGACCACCTTCGTCGCTGCTGCTACTACCGCGTCTCACGCGGCCATTGCTGCTGTTGCGGTCGCTGTCATTTGCCAACGTCGAGTTAGTGCACCAACGTGTGGGTGCACCCATTTTTTCTTTTGTTTTCCTCTTCACTCCATTTCTTTTCAGGTGCCAACTCCTCGGGTGCTCCTTTTGGGGTTGTCCTGGGGTGGCCCACTCGGGGACCCCCCCGTGTCCTCTCCCCCTCCTTCCCTTTTTTTTCTTTTGGCTGCCTGGCTCGACCCTCGCAGAGAGCTCGTCGATCGGACGAGCTCGCCGATCGGCGGACTCGCCGATCACCGCGAGCTCGCCGCGAGCTCGCTACAAGCTCGCCGCGAGCTTGCTACAAGCTCGCCGCGAGCTTGCCGCGAGAAGCTACAAGGCAGCTTCCCGTCGCAGCAGGTGCTGCTGCCGCCTTGGCTACCCCTGCTGCGCGTGCTGCTGCTGCTGCTGCTGCTATGCTCGTGTGCAGCTGCGACTGCACGCTGTAGTTGCTCGCCACCACCGCTGCTACTGCTGCTGTTGCCGCGCGGTGCTGCTGCTGCTGCCGCTGCTATGGCTGCTGCAAGGCGGTGCTGCGCACTGCTGCTGCACGCTGCTACTAGGCTACTACGCAGCGGCTGCTGGCATGCTGCTGCTGCGCTGCCCGACTGCTGCTGCACGGCTACTGATGAGCAGCCGCGCGGCTGCTGCTGCTGCTGCTGCGGGGCTGCTGCGTAGCAACTGTTGGCACGCTGCTGCTTCAGTTCCCTGCTGCTGTGCTGCCCTGCTGCGGCTGCACAGCTGCTGGTGAGCAGCCGCGTGGCTGCTACCGTTGCTGCGCGACGGCTCAGCTAAGAGGCTGCGATTGCTGCTGCCGCATTGGCTGTAGTGGTTGCGGCTGCTGCTACCTCCCCGGCTGCTGTGTCTGCTGCCGCCGCTCGTTGCTCCTGTTGCACACGGCTCAAATGGCCGCTGCCATTATGGATGGTGCGTACTGCTGCCGCCGTTGCCTCTGCAGCAACGTACCTGTGATGGGTCCTCCCAGGACTTGCATCTGCTTCTGTGGGTGGCTACTGATACTGCCACTCACTGCTGCTACTATTGTTGCGTCTCTGCTGCACACTAGCGCGAGCTGTGACTCGCATGCTCTGATACCACGAGAAGCTTCTAAGAACCTTCCTAACCACTTGCCGCGACACTAGGTGTCAGCGCTAGGTCAGCGTGTGACAACGGTCACAAGTTAGAGGTAAAAACTACAAGGGTGTGGGTAGGGACACTCACAGAGTGTCAAGAAGCTCAAACATGAATGTAATCACAGAGAGAGATGAAAACTGACAAGAACACAACATGAATACCTGCTGCGGCTCACGGCAAGTGACGCACGCGCAGTGTCAGTTTGTCCTAAAACTAACCTGAAATCACGGCTTTGGCCATAAACCTGTGCACAGGTATCCGAACGCACCACCGTCTGAGCCTAGAGATGCAAAATCTTGAGCCAGATGCTACAACTGGTCACACGCACAAGTCCGGCATCAATTGGTGGACAGACAATGCAAAACATGCAAATCGGGCTCGAGAGCCAGTCCACTGAGAAAACTCTAGCGGCTGCAGAAAATCGAGAAAGAACCCCGGCAAGCACCCGGAATGTCGTGGCAGCTGTGTGGCAGCTGGTAGTGCACGGAGCCACCACTCGTTGGTGCCCTGGCGCCAGCTGCGTCCGCACCATGGATCATGTCGTCATGCTCCCTAGTAACGTCGTTCCATATCACCAGTACTGGGTATACAGATAATGAACGCGTCATCGCTAGTGACGGGTCGAAGCCACACAAAGCAACATTGTGGGATTATGGGGGGATGGCGTTTGCAAGATGTGGCGCTTGCGAACACACAAGTTTTGGAGTTCGTACTTGCGAACTCCAAAACTCGCGAGAGGGTTGCATCTGACATCTGCGAGGTTAGTGTCAGCACCACCCACGTCGCCCTCGAAGTCGGCGTAATCCGACTTTGAGGGCGTGGGTACACTTGTCCTTTTCTTTTCCCCCGTTTTCCTTTGCACAATGAAAAGCATGGGCTCCACTGTCATTTCGTTTCGACTATGGACAGCGCCGTCTTTCCGTTTTCAACTTTGGACACCATCGTCTTTCTGTTTTCGACTACGGACACCGCTGATCTATCGAGCAAATCGATGGGCTCCTGTGTATTTTGAATCAAAAACATATGCTCAATAAATGCTCAAATCATCTCAAAACGCGATAAGCTTAAAATCTGAAATAGCTTCTCACACCCACACCCCATGAACCCCACCTTTGATGTGTGACTTCGAATCGCTCCTCTTTGCGATTTTGACTAGCGGATTAGGAAGTATGCTTGGATATTTGGAAAGCAATACCTCTGAGTTGAGGGTCTCAACTTAGGAGGTCAACCTTCTTCTTGCCCTTGAAAGGGGCACGGAAGTTTGGTGATCCCCTTGAAATGGGCATTTCAAAAGTAGAAGTGTTCCACCCAACTGTTGTGATTAGTGACGTTCTTGTACAGTTTACTGTGACCACTCGGCCGTGTCCATACTCGTGCAGATCCCTGAGGCGGGCCCTGGTGACACCGGTGCGACGACTGGCGGCGGACTACCGGCTTGGAGCTGGCCGACTACCGTTCCAGAGCCCCAGATGCTGCCGGGACTCTCTGCTCTCTTTTCTATAGCTTGCAGGCGTCTTTCGGCGGACTGGCCATGAGCCCTATTTGCATGTTTTTGCATTGTATGTCCACCGTCTGATGACGGATGCATGCATGTGACCAGTCATAGCGTCCTTATTTTGATCCTGCACGTCTAGGTTCAGACGGCGTGGCCTTCTGACATGTGTGCGCAGAGTTAAAGCCAAAACAGTGGTTTTAGGCCGGTTTTTAGGACAGCTCTTGGACTACCGCGTGCGACACCCGCCGTGCGCCGCCCCAGGTATTTATGCCTTGGACCTATCATTTGTTATTTCTCTCTGCAATTATATTCAGTTTGAGTTTCCTGACACTCTGTTCGTGTCCCAACCCAGACCCTTGCAGTTTTGTCTCAAACTTGTGACTGTTGTCACACGCTGACCTAGCGCTGACGCCTAGTGTCACGGCAAGTGGTTAGGAAGGTTCTAGGAAACTTCTCATGGTATCAGAGCAACAAGCCAGAGCTTGTTGTGCTGCACAGCAGAGATGCAGCAATCGCAGCAGCTGTGAGCAGCAGTAGCGGCAACAGCACACAGCAGCAGCGACAGGTCCTGGGAGGACCCACCAACCTGCGCCATTGCAAGGCGTAGGCCACAACACCTGCGCGACAGAGGAGTCATGCAGGAGGGGTGCAGCAGTGTAGCAGCACGCCAGCGCAGCAGCGCCATAGCAGCTGTCCAGCAGCGCAGCAACAGAGCTGGCAGTTTTGACCACATCAGCAGCAACATCGGCGGCGGCATCAGAAACATCAGCAACAGTTGCCGCCAAAGTGGCTTGAGGCCATTGCCGTCAAGCACGACGGCAGCACCAGCGGCAACAACAACAGCAGCGTGCGCCACCGCTGCCCCTGTCCGTGCAACTTCCTAGAAGCCGCACGGACGTGGAGGAGCCGCGGACCAAAATCGCGTCAGCCACCACCTCCCCATCAGCACGAGCTTGCCCTGGCTTCAAACGAACGTCGTTTTTGGCGTTTGAGGGTGCGTTGTAAATCTATTCTCTCAAGCTCTCCAGAGCTACTATTCACGCTCAGTTTCGTGCTCTCTCGCCACCAGCAAAGACTGAAGTGCACCGCAGATTTGTTTTCTGCTGAAATTCGGGCAGAACAGGGAAAAGTAACGTTTTGCCACTTTTTCCAACTTTTTGCGACCGAACATTTCACCATCATGTTCAGCACATTCAGGAGCCTCTGTGGTCCAAATTTCGATTGATTTGGACAACCTTGAATTCTTAGTGCCGAAATTTAAATTTCAGCACTTAGCCAAATTTCTGGCCGTCAGCACCATACTTCGCCAAATTTTTGGCCGGACAGTCAAACGTTGCTAGCATCTCAAATCCTCAAGAAACGCTAACGGTTTTGAAATCCGACAAACTTGACCTGTCGCCCCATACTGAGCGGCGACATGAGCCTGTCCGACAACGAGAAGGGATCAGGCGACCCCTCCTCCTCTTCGTCTGGTGTACTGAGTCCACGCTCGCAGACCATTGAGGACCTGCGAAGCCAGCAGGATGAGATGCGTCGCCTCCAGAGAGAGCAGACTGACGCTATCCGCACGCTGACTGAGCTTTTGCGTGCTCAGTCCATGACTCCTCAGCGGGTTTCTGAGGGAGCTGCCGGCGTCGCGGTCTCTACCCAGCAGTCGGCCCAGGCACCCGTGACGGGCGCTCGACCTGTCCCACCACCTGCTGACCTCCTGGATGATGAGCCACTCATGCCAGGCGTTACTCATGATTCCCCGGCTCAGGAGATTCGAGTTCTTCAGGAGCACCTCCGTCAGCTGCAGACGTGCACCCGATTGCCTCCGTTTTCCTCGATAAGATTGTCACCTGACTACCCCGGTGACCATCCTCTTCCAGAAGTCTTTCCGGTCTCTCGTCCTTCTCAGCCTGTGGTTGCTCTCCCCACGGAGCGGTAGCCCAAAGATTTTGAGGCACCACCTCCACCGTACATCAGTGAGGATGGCTTCGACTGCTGGGAGATCCTATTTCAGGTATGGGCTACTTGTGAGGGAGTGTGGCCTTACTACCACAGCACGTACCAGCCTACACACCCAGCACAGGTACGGAAAGCGGCCCGAGCCATGCGCGGACTACTCTATGCCATGCCACGCGAGACCGTCGTCGACTTCCCCCCCTTCCTTGGCGAGGCCGGCACAGGCACCGGCGCCGATCCGGTTGGGATCTGGCCTTATCCCTGCTGGCCACAGAGATGCACGCCACTCGTGCATCACACATTCGTGCTTTCCATTCGCTCCATCAGGGGCCTACGGAGCCTGCAGCGGATTACTGGCGACGCGCCATACGCATCTACACGCGCTAGGGGACCTCAGGAGGCACACAGCTGTGGGCGCTTCGTACGATTATGCTCAGAGTTTGCCTCGAATACACCGACATCTTCACACGGTACAGCGAGTGTGTTGCGAGTGTGTTGTCATCGTCGGGTGGGTCACAGACTGTTTGTTCGTCCGTTCCTGTGGCTTGTGACGACATGTGTGGGGGAGCACAGTCAGCATGTGATGATGATGGGCCTGACTACACCGAGTGGATTCATGAGTCTCATCTTTGTGTTGTGCGTCGTTCCTCCCCACTGACGGCTTAGCGTCCCTTTGATGCCGAGTGTTCCATTGCTCGTTGTACAGTGACGTCCTATAGTCGTGACTCCGGTGGCACTTGGATCATCGATTCTGGTGCCACCCATCACATGACGTGCCGTCGTAGTGACTTTGTTGTTCTCATCGCTGTCACGTCTGTCCATTCCGTTCGTACAGGCTCTGGTTAGTCCTTGCCAGTCCATGGTGTTGGGGTTCTATGCTTTGATGGTCCGTCTGGCCCCTTGCACCTTTCTAACGTGTTGTTTGTGCCTGATCTTGAGCTCAGCTTGCGTTCTGTGCGTGCCTGCACCTTGATGGGTCTCTCTGTGGAGCATACCGCTGACTCAGCGACTGTGACTGCTACTGACACACGTAGTGTCGTCCTGCGTGCTTCAGTCATAGATGATCTGTATCGCAGTGTTCGGCCTTCCTCCCCTTCCTCTTCCTCCTCCTCCGGTCATGTCTTTGTCACTGGTGTTCTATCTCTGGAACACCAGCGGTTGCTTCATCGCCGTCTGTGTCACGTGGGCTCCGACACTATGTCGAAGCTCATTTGCACACAGCCCGCTCTCGGTCTTGATGTGGCTTATTTCGAGAAGCCACCCAAGACTGACTGTCTTTTTTGCGCTCAGGGGAAAATGCAGAGGTGCACCTACCTTGACTCTCGTTCCTGAGCGCTTCGGCCTCTCGAGTTGGTTCACTCACACCTTCTCGGTCCTCTCCCGATCGAGTCTCTGTCTGAGAGGGGCCAGTATGTTCTGACTCTGACTGATGACTTTACCCAGATGCGGAGCGTCTACAGTCTTCGTCAGAAGAGCGACGCCGCCGTTGCGGTTTGACTCTGGCTAGTGATGGCTGAGCGTGAGACCCGCCATGCGCTACATACCTTCCGCTCGGANGAGCGCTTCGGCCTCTCGAGTTGGTTCACTCACACCTTCTCGGTCCTCTCCCGATCGAGTCTCTGTCTGAGAGGGGCCAGTATGTTCTGACTCTGACTGATGACTTTACCCAGATGCGGAGCGTCTACAGTCTTCGTCAGAAGAGCGACACCGCCGTTGCGGTTTGACTCTGGCTAGTGATGGCTGAGCGTGAGACCCGCCATGCGCTACATACCTTCCGCTCGGATCGCGGTGGCGAGTTCCTTGGCGAGATGGACTCCTTCTTTGCTGAGCACGAGATTTTTCACCAGGTCTCCGCTCCTGCTACCCCCCAGCAAAACGGTGTATCTGAGCGCTGAAACCGCACCATGGAGGATGCGGTTCGCGCCATGCGGTCTGAGTGAGGTCTCCCAGAGTCTTTTGTCTTTGAGGGTTTCGCCTACATGACTTGGGTCTGGAACCGCCTCCCGCACGGACCGCTTCCGGACCATATTACACCGTACGAGCTCTGGTTTGGACACCGCGCAAACCTTCGTCTCGCTCGCGTCTGGGGCTCTCTGGCCTCCGTGTGGTACACCGAGGACCAGCAGGGGTCTAAGGTCTCACCTCAGGGCCGCTTGTGTGCCTTCATCGGCATTTCCCCGCGGTCAAAGGCCTGGCGCTTCTGGGACCCTACTCGTCGTAGCGTCATTGAGTCCCGCGACATGCTGTTTTTCGTGACCTGACTTCGATCACAGCACTGTCCCCCGCCCATGTTCCTTCCTATGAGGGTTCTCGGCGGATGGGGGAGACATCTACGCCAGCGAGCACCTCTCATCAGGCTGATGTGTACGCTCGAGCCCCCTCTCGGTCTCCGGCCCTTGATGATCCGGCGATCATTGCCGTCGTTCCAGAGATCTCGCCTGTACAGCCTCTCTCACACCCCACAGATACCTCTGTCCCCACGCCTCCTTCTGCACGAGCACATGCGTCTGCTGGCACTCCTGTCTCTGTATCAGATCCAGTCTCGCCCACTCCCGTTCCTACGTCGACTAGTACTCCTACCTCAGTGTCAGGTACAGTCATGCCTGCTCCGGCTGTCACACCCAGCCCCGTGTTCCCCACACACGCATCTCCTCGCACGGCATCTCCGGCTGCCTCGTCTCAGCCCTCACCAGCTGTGGTCGTACCTGTTCCTGTGGTCGCACCTGTTCCTGTGGTCGCACCTGTCCGTGAGCCTGATGTTCGTCCCTCGACCTCAGGTTACTCCCGTGAGCCCGGTGGCCGTCTTCGACCAATGGATTGCAGGGCTCAGCGAGCGTTGGGCCCCGGACCTAGGCGCTCCTCTCGTAGCATCGTGAGTGGTGACCCCGGCACAAAGGCCCTAGGCCTGAGTGTCCGCACTGAGCTCACAAAGGTACATCCAGCATGCCCCGTAGGGTACGACCTCGTCACTCGCAAGTTCCATATCGCCTGTGACGCTTCAGCTGATCTCGTGGTCGTCAGGCCCAGCACTGAGGCATGTGCACTTGCCACGCAGAGTTCTCCCTCTATAGGGCCCGACCCGGGCACACTGAGGGAGGCTCTCTCATCACAGGATGCTGACGCTTGGCATGCTGTCTGCGAGGATGAGCTTCGCGCTATCCGAGAGCACAGAGTCTACGAGCTTGTCGACCTTCCTCCTGGGAGGAAGGCTATTCAGGTCAAGTGGGTCTTTCGCAAGAAGGTGAAGCCGGATGGCTTACTGGAACGCTACAAGGCCCGCTTGGTCGTCAAGGGGTACTCTCAGATTGAGGGAGTCGATTACACTGACACCTTTACCCCTGTCAGCCGCATGACCTCAGTACCACCTCTGTTCGGTGCAGTTGCTCAGCATGACTGGGAACTGCACCAGATATCGCGTACTGGCCACTATCACGCGTCCTGATATCGCGTTCGCCGTCAACCTCCTCGCTCAGTTCTCGCAGGCTCCACGTGCGAGAGCCCTTCACGCGGCTGTGTGAGTGGTGCGATGCGTGGTCTCCACGCCGTACCTCGGGCTCTGTTTTCGTCGGCAGTGTTCGGTGGTCCTTGACGGCTACACTGACAGCGATTGGGCTTGGAGCCCGGATGGGCGCAGTCGTACTGGCTACGTGTTCCTGCTCGGTGGTATCGCTTTGTCTTGGCGAAGCAGGAAGCAGGGCTGCATCGCACGTAGTTTGTCGGAGGCAGAGTACGTTGCTTTGGGCGCAGGGGCTGCTGAGGCAGTATGGGTGCAACGCTTGTTTCTTGAGCGTGAGCAGTCAGTACCCGCCATTGTGCTGCGTTGCGACAACCAGAGTGCTCTCGCCATTGCGGAGAACTCCGGTGTCTTCCATGCTCGCACAAAGCACATTGCGATTGAGCATCACTTCGTTCGTGACCTGGTGGAGCGAAGCGTGATCTCCGTCATGTGGGTTGGCACTAACATGCAACGTGTTGATTTCTAGACGAAGGCACTAGCCTGCACAAAGTTCTTCGTGGCCATTCGTTCTGTTGGGCTTCGCCCCATGCCTGAGGGTGGTTGAGTGTGGGATGTGCATCTATGCCTTATTTGTTTGTGTCACTCACTATTGTGTTTGTACCAGTGTTGCACGTGTATGGACATGCGTATCATCGGGTCATGGGGGAGTGTTGTGATTTGTGACGTTCTTGTACAGTTTACGGTGACCACTCGGCCGTGTCCATACTCGTGCAGATCCCTGAGGCGGGCCCTGGTGACACCGATGCGACGACTGGCGGCGGACTACCGGCTTGGAGCTGGCCAACTGCCGTTCCAGAGCCCCTGATGCTGCCGGGACTCTCTGCTCTCTTTTCTACAGCTTGCAGGCGTCTTTCGGCGAACTGGCCATGAGCCCTATTTGCATGTTTCTTCATTGTACGTCCACCGTCTAATGATGGATGCATGCATGTGACCAGTCGTAGCGTTCGTATTTTGATCCTGCACGTCTAGGTTCAGACGGCGTAGCCTTCTGACATGTGTGCGCAGAGTTACAGCCAAAACAGTGGTTTTAGGCCGGTTTTCAGGACAGCTCTTGGACTGCCGCGTGCGATACCCGCCGTGCGCCGCGGCAGGTATTTATGCCTTGGACCTGTCATTTGTTATTTCTCTCTGCAATTATATTCAGTTTGAGTTTCCTGACACTGTTCGTGTCCCAACCCAGACCCTTGCAGTTATGTCTCAAACTTGCGACTGTTGTCACACGCTGACCTAACCTTGACGCCTAGTGTCACGGCAAGTGGTCAGGAAGGTTCTAGGAAACTTCTCACCAACATGCGTGACCCTGCAAAAGTTTTGCATTTGTCAGCCTACAGGATGTGATGCTCGAAGGCCCAACCGGCAATACACCAACTAAGAATTGCACCGCCCGGCGATTGAGATAGTTTTAAACAAGTAGAACACACTCAGCCCGCAGCAGGTGATGAATAAGTCAGTGCCTCAGGTGAGTACTTGTCTGCTTGACAAAATCAGAGAATAATCAGAGGAATAGCTTAGAGTTCAATCATTTCAGCTGAGCCGTCAGTGAGTCACCCAGGGACGCTGCACCGTACGGTGCCAGTGGACCCCCATAATGTGCTGCTTGCAGCAGTACGTATGTAGTAATGTTAACATTCTCTACAACGGGAAAAGATTGGACACATCTTTGGACCAAAAAAGGGCACTCACCATCGTTTCCTAATGATGCATCCACCAGCAGGGTGTGATATTCTTCCTATGGTTTACGCCTTGACCAGGGGAGTTGCACAGAAAAGAAAAGGGATGATTGAACTTGTGGAGCCTCTATCGCACAAGCCCGCACGATCTGCAGCAGAGGTAGTCCCAAGCTGGAAGCGGGTGCACTGAAGTGGCCACTGCCTGATTCCTTTAGTGGAATCCATTCTAATGGAACCTACCTTGATCTCTAGTTGCTAAGAAGGTAAGCCAGCCCTTACAATAAGAGCTCGAATGTTTGCAGCTTCTACTGCCTGTGCGCTTTGTTGACTCTTTGCAGCCTCGGCCTTCTTCACTTCGGCGACCATGTGCTGCCCAATCTCAGCTCGCCGCTTAGCCTCGTCCATCAGTGCTTTTAGGTCGACAGGCTTGTTGCTGTCGACCTGTGGACCATCCTCTTTGTCCGAGCCTGGAAGATCATCATCGCCTCCTGTGAAGAATGATGATAATCGTACAGGTCCACCTTCCCCCTCCTCGCTCGCGCTGCTCAGGTCCCCATCTGACTCCGTCTTCCTCTTTTTGGACTTTTTTGCATCATCCTCTGAACTCGTGTC
>SZWC01014817.1:35050-61372 GCA_023375785.1 Penium margaritaceum
AAGGTCCACTAGACCTCTTTCAGCAACTGTGGATTGGTTGGCTGAACTCAACCAAGCTCCACTGAACCCATGCAACTCGCATGCTAGCTTCATCTTAGGGTTGGGAGGCACCAAGGCCCTAAGACAGGGTTGCTCAGCACACTTAGCTTTCCTTTCAAAGATTGCACTCATCTTTGAAGGAGGCGGCATTGGTCGTTTGGCATGCGCACTTGCCGTTTAAGTCCATCATTGGACACGGCAATGCTCCGACCTAGATGATCTTGGTCTCAACCATCATCCCCTCATTTCTATCTGAAATGGGTACCGTAGGCTACCGCTCTCGTCCCTGTCAAAAGCACATTGCTTTTGAACTAGGTTCCTTGAGATAACCAATCTCAACCATGGATTCTATCCACGAATGAAGTGTTCATCGTACGGTATTCACCAAACGGGTGTACCGTGCTCACAATCACTGCGGTACAAGTTGGAACAACACCTTTCGGGTGTCAATTCCATGTGATTGTGTTGAACANTTCCACTCGACAGAGTGTTTTCCATATGCCTCACCCAAGGTACTTGTAGAGGGGATCGCCCTCATCGAAGACATCCGACAAACAACCATCATTGTGGATACCTCCACAGCGACATCCAAAACATATAATACTTGCATTCGGCAATGTACTTCAATTGAACCATCCCCAGAGCCCATGGAGTTCAGTTGCTTTACCATGACCTTCCGGGTCAGGAAAGCGTGGTTTGACTACACCGTAATCGCTATTATTTCTCTCGAAGATTGGATTTGTTCCAACAATTGAGATAGGCGTTACTACACCATGCCTTTGGTATGATCAGACTCCATCTGTGTGATGTTTGAAGGGCGTAACGTACACAACTAGTGTAGCGTGTCACGATGGCCTGAACTTTGAGACATTGCTCAAAACATCAAAAGAATCTGATGAGAAACATCGTTTCTCAAGGCCCATCTTGAAGAGTAATTTCACATCAACATTTTTGACACATTGGTCACTTGTTTTCCCTCAGTGTTGATTATGACTAGTGTGGTCGGTCGGACCACCAAGATGTAGGTGCTAATACACTGTTTGTATAAAGTTGTCTGCTCATACATCGTCTCTACGGTCATAAGTTTTGAAATTCAAAACCTAGACCTTGACGTGATCCCAACTAGGTCATAGTTGGTTTGTGGCAATCTATGAGATCGTCATAGTTCTCTTGAGTACCATCAAGGAGAGAATGAGTGTCGCTCATTTTCTCTGAAATGGATTTTCACCAAAGTGTGGGTTAATTTATGTCATCGACGTTGGTTCATATATTTTTGTCTATCAATGTCCATGACATGTTCACTCACCGAGTGAAAATAGACTGAATGTGTCGCCTTCAAATTCATTCACTTCTAACATTCGGTCAATCTTGTCATACGCCAGTTTTGACTCTTGCAATCTTCGACCACCGCACTGCGACGTCTCAAATCATGGAGGACCCATCGAAGAGTCTCTGCCCCTCTCTGGCGCAATTACAACCCCCATTGACAAGAGTCATTGTCTTCTGAACAGGGTTGTGAGTACACTCATGTACCTTTTTATCGTCCGTACCGATCGGGTACCCCGATTAGTATCCATCACTCACCGAGTGAGAGGGTGTTAATGGTTTTGCCATTGAGAATTTATTCAAGCGTATCATCCTTGACACGTTCCATCACGGACGGATGTTTGTATCGGCCATGACTAATGATGCACAGAACGTCGGAAAAGTACTGAAACGTCCAGTACACACTGTGTACAGGCGACATAGTGGCAAACCTCAAGGATTGAAGTCGGCGTGCTAACAGACCAGGTCCATTTCACATCTCATGACATAGTCATGATCCGGAGTTAGTCGTGAAATGATCACATTTGCCTTTGAATATTGCAGCACCATGAGATATGCGAGTGTCGTAGCACACGTCCTGCGCCTACCAAACTACATGTTTGGTGAAATGGTGTCGCCATTTTCATCGAAGACATCAGCTGATATCGTCAGCTTGTTTAACTATCACAAAACCGTTGTGATCATTCGTCTGTCCCACTTATCCATAACTTAATGTCGTGTTTGACGCACCATCAGTTAGTGGATAAGGATTTTGTGCATATCCTGCACGTTGTCCATGCTTGCCATGTACCCAATTTCATGTGGCTGAAGTACCATGGTATGAATCGCATACCTCGACCCACTGGAAAGTGTGTTGTCTCCAGCACTTGGTCATGCGCTTTGACCTCTTGCAGTCATGCAAGCCGTGCATATTATTTGGAACTCGGCTCAACCGACTGGGCTTTTGTAGTACGTTCCATCTATGGACAAGGAGGAGTTTGTCCACCTTTAGCATGGTCAATTCTGAGGAAATCGTCCTCGTCACACTGTGATTTATCCGTAAGAATCCGGTTTGTACATCTTTCGGAAGTACCTTTCCTAACTGCTATCGACAGGGTGAAGTTTTTAACTTCAAATGGTCGTCACTGTCGGTGACGATCGAGATCATTGTGTTTTTGTACACCGTTTGGGCATACATCTGATCACCACTGTCATCCGTGATCGTTTCCCGACATGCCTGTCGATTCTCTATTTAAAGAATTTTACAGTATGGACGTCCTCGACGTCCTCAAGATGCCTTGCAAACGTCAAACGACGTATTTTGGTGCTTCAAGTAATGCTCTTGCCGCACTTGCCCATAGAACCACATTGTGCATAGATCGTATGCTTTTGTTTAGTGGTCTATTGCAAGCTATCACGAGAAGGCAACGGTTGCCTAATTTTTTTCTAGCTGATACAACGGGGTGCGATCAGTACCCATGTTATTGGTTTAATCGGTCAGCATCTTATTGAGAAAGTGCGTAGAAGCTTCCTAGCAACACAGCCGCTGACTGGGCGTCCGTGCCTGATCAGACGGTGACGACAGTCACAGGTCGTGCACACAACGTCAAGGGTTTGGCTAGGAGACACAAGGCACAGTGTCAGAATGCTTCAATATAGCATGTGCAGAGAGAAATGAAAAATGACAGGTCCAAGGCATAAATACCTGCCGCGGCGCACGGCGGGTGTCGCACGCGGCAGTCCAAGAGCTGTCCTAAAACCGGTCCAAAACCACTGTTTTGAACGTAACTCTACGCACACATGTCAGAATGCTACGCCGTCTAAACCTAGACGTGCAGAATCAAACGACGGACACTACGACTGGTCACATGCATGCATCCATCGACAGACAGTGAGCATACAATGCAAAAATATGCAAATAGGCCTCATGGCCAGTCTGCCAAAAGACGCCTGCAAGATGTAGAAGACACAGCAGAGAGTCCCGGTGGCATCTCGGGCTCTGGTGCAGTGGTCGGCCAGCTCCAAGCTGGTAGTCCGCCGCCTGTCGTCGTGCCGGTGTCACCAGGGCCGCCAGCCTCAGGGACCTGCACGAGTATGGACACGGCCGAGTGGTCACAGTAAACTGTACATGAACGGCACAAAGCACAACACTCCCCCATGACTCGATGGTACGCATGTCCATACGCGTGCAGCACTGGTACGAACACAATAGTGAGTGACACAAACAAATGAGACGCAAACGCACATCCCACACTCAACCACTCTCACGCACGAGGCAAAGCCCAACAGAACGAATGGCCACCAGGAACTTTCCGCGAGCAAGTACCTTCGTCAAGAAGTCAGCACGTTGCAAGTCAGTGCCAACCCACATGATGGAGATCACACGTCGCTCCACCAGATCACGAACGAAGTGATGCTCAACCGCAATGTGCTTTGTGCGAGCATGAAAAACACCAGAGTTCTATGCAATGGCGAGAGCACTCTGGTTGTCGCAACGCAGCACAATGGCGGGTACTGCCTGCCCAAGCTGAAGCGCTGCAGCCATACTGCCTCAGCAGCCCCTGCGCCCAAAGCCACATACTCTGCCTCCGACAAGCTACTTGCGATGCAGCCTTGCTTCCCGCTTCGCCAAGACAAAGCGGTACCACCGAGCAAAAACACGTAGCCAGTACGACTGCGCCCATCAGGGCTCCAAGCCCAGTCACTGTCAGTGTAGCCGTCAAGGACCACCGAACACTGCCGACGAAAGCAGAGTCCGAGATACTAGGTGGAGACCACGTACCGTACCACTCGCACAGCCGCATGAAGGGCTCTCACACGTGGAGCCTGCGAGAACTGAGCGAGGAGGTTGACGGCGAACGCGATGTCAGGACGCGTGGTAGTGCCCAGGTACATCAGAGATCCGATGAGACGGAGGTACAAGGTCACGTCCACTGTCTCCCCTAGCTGTGTAGGGTCATCCACCTTCTGGGAATTCTGCCCATCAGGTGTGAGGGGTGTGGAAACGGTGGGCACTGCACCAAGGAGATCGCTGAAACGCTCCCCCACGACTCGTGCGTATTGGGCCTGATGCAGCAACAGTGTCCGATGTCTGCGATCTCGCACGATCTCCATACCAAGAAACACCGATGCAGGACCGAGGTCCTTCATCCTGTAGGCAGTTTGCAGGACGGCCTTGGCCTCCTTCACGGCCTCCAGGGACGGAGACGTGATCAGAAGGTCATCAACATAGACCAGGATGGCGGTGAACCGCTCGGGTGTCGGTAGGATGAAGAGCGAGGGGTCTGCCTCGCTCTGTACGTATCCTACGCGAGTCAAGGTGCCAGTGATCTCCCGGTTCCAACACCGTGGAGACTGCTTGAGGCCGTACAAGGACTTGCGCAAGCGCCAGACCTTGTCACCGTCCTCNGGGCCTGATGCAGCAACAGTGTCCGATGTCTGCGATCTCGCACGATCTCCATACCAAGAAACACCGATGCAGGACCGAGGTCCTTCATCCTGTAGGCAGTCTGCAGGACGGCCTTGGCCTCCTTCACGGCCTCCAGGGACGGAGACGTGATCAGAAGGTCATCAACATAGACCAGGATGGCGGTGAACCGCTCGGGTGTCGGTAGGATGAAGAGCGAGGGGTCTGCCTCGCTCTGTACGTATCCTGCGCAAATCAAGGTGCCAGTGATCTCTCGGTTCCAACACCGTGGAGACTGCTTGAGGCCGTACAAGGACTTGCGCAAGAGCCAGACCTTGTCACCATCCTCAAAGCCTGGTGGCTGAGCCACGTAGATCTCCTCATCCAAAGAGCCATGGAGGTATGCGTTGTTCACATCCATCCGGTGCAGTTCCCAGTCATGCTGAGCCACTACACCGAACAAAGTTCGAGCTGAGGTCATGCGGCCGACAGGGTCAAAGGTGTCAGTGTAATCAACTCCCTCAATCTGAGAGTACCCCTTTACGACCAAGCGAGCGTTGTAGCATTCCAGTGAGCCATCCGGCATCACCTTCTTGCAAAAGACCCACTTGACCTGAATCGCCTTCCTCCCAGGGGAAGGTCGACCACCTCGTAGACTCTGTGCTCTCGGATAGCGCGAAGCTCATCCTCGCAAGCAACTCGCCAGGAATCAGCATGCTACAATGAGAAAGCCTCCCTCAATGTGCCTGGGTCAGGCGCCATAGAGGGGGAACTCTGCGTGGCAAGTGCACACGCCTCAGTGTCAGGCCTGACGGCCACGAGATCAGCTGCTGCGTCACAGGCGATATGGAACTCGCGAGTGACCAGGTCGTGCCCTGTGGGGCACGCTGGGTGTACCTCTGAAAGCTCAGTGCGGACACTCAGGCCTAAGGCCTTTGTGCCTGGATCACCGCTCGCGATGCTGCGAGAGGAACGCCTGGGTCCGAGACCCGACGCTCCCTGAGCTTTGGAATCCAGTGATCAAAGGCGGCCACCGGGCTCACGGGAGTAACCGGAGGACGAGGGGCGCACCTCAGGCTCAGGAACAGGTACGACCACAGGGACAGGAACGACCACAGCTGGTGAGGGCTGAGACGAGGCAGCCGGAGATGCCGTGCGAGGAGATGCGTGTGTGGGGGACACAGAGCTGGGTGTGACAGCGGGCAAGGCTGACCCGCACACTGAGACAGGAGTGTCAACCAACGTAGGGATTGGAGTGGGCTGGACAGGGTCAGACGCCGGAGCAGGGGTACCAGTAGACACAGGTGATGGGACAGGAGGAGGCGTGAGAGCAGCGGTACCTGTGGGGTGTGAAATAGGCTGAACAGGGGGGATCTCTGGACCAACAACAATGATAGCCGGATCATCAAGTGCTGGAGACCGAGAGGGGACTCGAGCGGACACATCAGCCTGACGAGGAATGGTCGCTGGCGGAGAAATCTCCCCCAACCGCCGAGGACCCTCATTGGAAGGGACATGAGCTGCAGAGAGGGCTGAGATTGAAGTCAGATCACGGTATGTGAGTGACTCAAAAAACAGCGCGTCACAGGACTCAATGACACGACAGCGAGTGGGGTCCCAAAAGCGCCACACCTTCGACCGCGGGGTGATGCCAATGAAGGCACACAAGCGACCCCGAGGGGAGACCTTGGACCCCTGCTGGTCCTCGGTGTACCACACGGAAGCCAGGGAACCCCAGACACGAGCGAGACGAAGATCAGCACGGTGGCCAAACCAAAGCTCGTACGGTGTAACATGATCCGGAAGCGGACCATGCGGGAGGCGGTTCCAGACCCAAGTCATGTAGGCAAAGCCCTCGAAGGGGAAGGACTCCGGGAGACCGGACTCAGACCGCATGGCGCGAACCGCATCCTCCATGGTGCGGTTCCAGCGCTCAGATACAGCATTCTGCTGTGGGGTAGCAGTAGCGGAGACCTGGTAAAAAATGCCGTGCTCAGCAAAGAAGGAATTCATCACACCAAGGAACTCGCCGCAGCGATCCGAGCGAAAAGTATGTAGCGTGTGGTGAGACAAACGCTCAGCCATCACGAGCCAAAGCCAAATCGCAAGGGTGGCGTCGCTCTTCTGACGTAGACTGTAGACCCACCGCATCCTGGTGAAGTCATCAGTCAGCGTCAGAACATACCGGCCCCTCTCGGACAGGGACTCGACCGAGAGAGGACCGGGCAGGTCCGAGTGGACCAACTCAAGAGGCCTCAGTGCTCGGGAACGCGAATCAGGGTAAGTGTACCGGTGCATCTTCCCTTGAGCACAAAAAATACAGTCGGTCTTGGGTGGCTTCTCGAAAGAAGCCACGTCAAGACCAAGAGCAGGCTGTGTCCGAATGAGCTTTGACACAGTGTCACAGCCCACGTTACACAGACGATGGTGAAGCAAGTGCTGGTGTTCCGGGGATAGAACACCAGTGACAAAAACACGACCAAAGGAGGAAGGAGAGCAAGGGGAGGAGGGCCGAGCAATGCGATACAAGTCATCTATAACTGAAGCACGCAGATCAATGCTACGGGTGTCAAGAGCACTCATTGTCGCTGAATCAGGGGTATGCTCAACGGAGAGACCCATCAGAGTGCAGGCACGCACAGACACTAGACTGAGCTCAAGATCAGGCACAAACAGCACGTCGGAGAGATACAGGGGGCCAGATGGACCATCAAAGCATACAACCCGAACACCGTAGACTGGCAAGGACTGACCAGAGCCTGTACGAACAGAACGGACAGTCGTGATAGGACCAAGTACCACAAAGTCACTACGACGACACGTCATGTGGTGGGTGGCACCGGAATCGATGATCCAAGTGCCGCCGGAGTCACGACTGGTGGACGTCACTATACAACGAGCAATGGAACACTCGGCATCAGAGGGACGCTGAGCCGTCAGTGGGAAGGAACGACGTACATCACGAAGGTGAGACTCATGAATCCAATCAGTGCAGTCAGGCCCATCATCATCACATGCGGACTGTGCTCCCCCACACGTGTCATCACGAGTCACGAGGACGGATGAACAAGCAATCTGTGACCCACTCGACGATGACAACACACTCGCACCTCCCTGAAAGCAAAGCACCAAAAGATGACGAAGCTCGGCGATGGTGCGGTCACGTGGGTCTAGATCACTGCTGCTCGCTGGGGAGGACGCAGGAACAGCTGCAGTCGTGGTCGCCGCGCGTTCGGAGGAGTGTGCGGGCGACGTGCCTGACGCGGTGCGAGAAGCACGGGCAGCCTGAAGCCCACGAGTGATGCACGCCCAGTCAAGCGGCTCCTGGCACTCGGTGTAGCGATGGGCGCCTCCACAGTTATAGTAGTGCACGGAACGGCCACTGCTACCACTGGATGACGGCTGCTGCTGACTTGATCCAAGCTTCCTATTCTTCTTCTTCCCCTGGGCAGCTGCTGCAACGCCCTGCGTCTGCGTGGGTGTAGACGGGGTCGAAGAGGAGGAGGAAGATGAGGTAGTGATGGAGGTGGATGAGGGTGACTGTAGGAGGGAAGATGGTGGTGATGCGAGGACTGTTGCAGCGAGGGAAGTCTCCTGATGCGCTACTGCTGGGTTGCGGGCCGATGTCACCTGGAGGAAAAACTGATGCGCCCAAGGGAGCAGCTGCAGAGTGGCTGAGAAAGGCTCGAGGGCAGCGTCGCTGTACCGTGTGAAGATGTCGGTGTACTCCATGCGAACTCCGAGCATGATCGTCCGAAGCGCCCACAGTTGTGAGCCCCCTGAGGTCCCCAGACGCGTGTAGATACGCATGGTGCGTCGCCAATAATCCGCCGCAGGCTCCGTTGGTCCCTGACGGAGCGAGTGGAAAGCACGAATGTGTGACGCACACGTGGCGTGCGTCTCTGCGGCTAGTAGGGACAACGCCAGATCCCAGCCTCCGCGAGGATCAGCTCCGGTGCCTGTGCTAGCCTCGCCAAGGAAGGGGCGGAAGTCGACGACTGTCTCGCGTGGCATGGCATAGAGAAGTCCGCGCATGGCCCGGGCTGCTGTCAGCGCCTGTGCTGGATCTGTAGACTGGTATGGGTTGTGGTAGTAACGCCACACTCCCTCGGAAGTGGCCCACACCTGAAACAGGATCTCCCAGCAGTCGAATCCATCCTCGCTGATGTACCGTGGAGGTGGTGCCTCAAAGTCCTTTGGCTGACGCTCCGTGGGGAGAGCAACCGCAGGCTGAGGAGGGCGAGAGACGGGAAAAATTCCTGGGAGAGGGTGATCACCAGGGAAGTCAGGTGACGATCGTATCAGGGACACGGGTGGAGGTCGGGTACCCGTCTGCAGCTGACGGAGGCGCTCCTGTAAAAGACGAATCTCCTGCTCCTGGGAGTCATCCTCGAAGCCTGGCATGAATGGCTCGTCATCAAGGAGGTCAGCAGGTGGTGGAGAAACCACACCAGGAGGTGAAGCAGGCGGAGCATCTGTCACGGGCGCCTGGGCCGTGTTTCGGGTAGAGGCCGCAACGCCGGCAGCTCCCTCAGAAATCCGCGAAGGAGCCGTGGACTGAGCATGCAGAAGCTCAGTCAGCGTGCGGATCGCGTTAGTCTGCTCTCGCTACAGACAACGCAGCTCATCCAGCTGGCTGCGCAGGTCCGCGATGGCCTGCGAGCGAGGGCTCAATACCCTTGAAGAAGAGGAGGAGGGATCACCTGGCCCCTTGTCCTTGTCGTCGGGCGAACTCATGTCGCCGCTCACTATGGGACGACAGGTCAAGTTTGTCGGATTTCAAAACCGTCTGCATTTCGCGAGGAGTTGAAACGCTGGCAACTTTTGACTTTCCGGGTGAAATTTTGGCTAAGTGTAATGCTGACGTCAACAAGTGGTTGCTGACGTCAGCACGACCTGCTGACATCAGCAGTCAACAACGTTGACGTCAGCTCGTCCCCTCCTTTTTTTTTTTTCTTGTCACAGTTCTGCGTGTGAGTGGAGCCGCTTCGCGGTGGCGCACGGAAGCTCCGCGGAAGCTGCGCAACAGCTTCCGCCTAGCTGTTGCTGCAGCTGTGCTGTCAGCTGCAGCAGCAGCTGCGTAGCTGCGTGTGCAGTGGTGGCAGCAGCGGCTGCGCTGCTGCTGCTGCTGCTGCGCGCTGCGGCTGCTGCTCTGCGCTGCAGCTGCTGCTGGCTGTCGCCGCCGCGCGCTGCTGCTGCTGCCACTACTACACTGCTCCTGCTGCTACTGCCGCTGCTGCTTTGCTGTGGCTACCGCAACTGCCGCTACTGCTGCTGTGCTGCTGCCGCCGCTGCCGCTGCTGCGTTGCTGCT
Organism: Penium margaritaceum; assembly: GCA_023375785.1. Lineage (NCBI taxonomy): Eukaryota > Viridiplantae > Streptophyta > Zygnematophyceae > Desmidiales > Peniaceae > Penium > Penium margaritaceum. Next base: position 45,114 of record SZWC01014817.1, read on the forward strand.
GCCGACGCTGCTGTTGCGCTGCTACTGCCGCCGCTGCTGTTGCGCTGCTGCTGCCGCCGCTGCTGCCACGCTACTGCTACGGCCGCTGCTGCTGCCGCCGCCTCTGCTGCTGCTGCTCCGCTCCTGCGGCTATGGGAGGGCGGCTGCACGCACTGCAGCCGCCATACACCTCTGCGTGGCGGTACACGCCGCTGCTGCTGCCTCTGCAGCTGCGATCTCACGTGGTGGGTGGAGTGCGTTGACGGCGACCGGCCGTCTCCAACAGACCCCAGGAACTCTGCTGCAGCGGTGACTCTCACTGCTGCTACTCTGCTGCGTCTCTGCTGTGCAGCTCAGTGAGAACTGTCTCACTGCTCTGATACCATGAGAAAGTGTGTAGAAGCTTCCTACCAACACAGCCGCTGAACGGGCGTAAGTGCGTGATCAGACGGTGAGGACAGTCACAGGTCGTACACACAACGGCAAGGGTTTGGCTAGGAGACACAAGGCACAGTGTCACAATGCTTCAATATAGCATATGCAGAGAGAGATGTCAAATGACAGGTCCAAGGCATAAATACCTGCCGCGGCGCACGGCGGGTGTCGCACGCGGCAGTCCAAGAGCTGTCCTAAAACCGGTCCAAAACCACTGTTTTGGCCGTAACTCTGCGCACACATGTCAGAATGCTACGCCGTCTGAACCTAGACGTGCAAAATCAAAATACGGACACTACGACTGGTCACATGCATGCATCCATCGATAGACAGTGAGCATACAATGCAAAAACATGCAAATAGGCCTCATGGCCAGTCTGCCGAAAGACGCCTGCAAGATGTAGAAGACACAGCAGAGAGTCCCAATGGCATCTGGGGCTCTGGTGCAGTGGTCGGCCAGCTCCAAGCTGGTAGTCCGCCGCCTGTCGTCGCGCTGGTGTCACCAGGGGCGCCCGCCTCAGGGATCTGCACGAGTATGGACACGGCCGAGTGGTCACAGTAAACTGTACATGAACGGCACAAAGCACAACATTTATAACATGTGTTGTACCACCAATACTAGCATAGTTAGTCCAGTCGGAACTCTTGGCTATAGTGCGTTAGGCAGTCGTATGAGTGGTGCATTCGGCACCCATGACAAAAGTCCAACCCGCAACTTCTGTCAATCGGGCGAGTGGTGCCTATGACAATGGTGCATTCGGTACTTGTGTCGATTCAACCGACGAACCCGTTGGCTATGCATTCAATATTCACGGGGATTGTGCATTCGGCACTCGCGTGAATGCTACAATTGCATTTCCGATGTTGGTCATGCTCCCAGTGCGACCGGCACTTGGCATTTTTGTAGGATTGGCCCTCGATTGGAGATTATCATCACCGCGTGCGTGTTGAGTACAATCGGCACTCACATCTTCCTTACGCAAAAATCCAAGCACAAATGGCTTATCCAGTATCCTTGGTGCACTCGGCACCAATGAGGATATGCAATTGACATTTGTTTTAGTCACATCTTCGTAGACCATGAAAAGTGCATTCGGCACTAGTATCACGAATGCTTTCGGCATCCAAGATTTAATTGCCAACAGACACCTTTTCAGTGGTGTGTTCGACACTCACAAAATTTTTGCAACCAGCACTTGTGCTGTTTCCCGAAGTGCAATCGGCACTTACGTCGATGATGTGGTTGACGCCCGTGTAACCGTGCAACGACACTCGTTTTGTGTGCAGTCCGCACATTTTGCATTGTTGCGATAAGTGGATGAGTCGTTGAGTGGTTGCAGCACGTTTGGTGCTTTTAATATTTTTCATCGAGAATTCGTCTCCATGCACGTTATCGATGTGCTCTTGCAACCTGGTGCACCATGCTAGCGTTTTGCTCAAACAAAATTGTTTAGCGTATGTACAACCTGCATTAAGCCATGTCGTGGCTTTTTAGCGATCCCCCTTCCGGGTTTTCTCAAAAACTACCCCAAACGTTTCCAGAAAATTTAGGCACTGTCGGTGCTAAGTTTATCGCGTTGAAGTAACTTCCATTTGTTGCATTCCAAATTTCAGTTTTATCGCGTGGAACAACTTGTTCCTTTCAAAACGACACCTCGTGGTGTGCTGGGAAAATGATCAATTTTCCTTCTTTCTATTTACAGAGAAATAGATTTGAAAAATATTTCAAAAAATGTTGAAAAATTTTAGAGCTCAATTTGAGCTTTTTACCACTCTACGGTGGCAAACCCATGGCCGACACGGACAATCTCGGGCTTAATCGAGGAAATTGTCCTCGTCTCTAGTGCTAGTGGCACCAGGATTTTTTTTTATTTTTAACGGATATTCTGATTCACGCAAATTTGGAGCCCGGTCTGTGCTTCAATCTGCTTTTTATGGCGCTCAAATTCGTCACCAAACGGAGGAACTGTCCTCTAATTTGTGTTGGACCAGCCGGGTTCAAAACAAGGGGTGTTTCGCATATCGACAGTGGCCCGTGACGACTGCGCCAATCGTTCTCGCAACAACTTGGCAAAACAAAAATATATTGCGTCCATGCGTCTGACGGGCCGTGGTCTTTGATCGAGCGGAAGGAGGGAGCGAAGATTCCTCCTCTCCACCCGTGGGCTGCCAGCCCACGTGAGGGGAGAGACGAGGGATCGCCCCCTCTCTCCCCCTTCGGGCCGTCGGCCCAAGTGAGAGGAGGGGGGGAGAGGGGAGGACGCACCCTCTCTACCCCTCAGGCCGTTGGCCATGTGAGAGGGGGGGGGGGAGATTGCCCCCTCTCCTCCCCTTGCGGCAATCGGCCCAAGTGAGAGGGAAGGGAGCGGGGAGATCGTCCCTTCTCTCCCTCTCCGGCCGTCGGCCCATGTGAGAGGAGGGAGAGGGGATGTCGTCCCCTCTCCACCATTCAGGCCGTCGGCCCAAGTGAGGGACGGGGGGGGGGAGATGTCCCCTCTCCTTCCCAATGGCGTCGTCGGCGCCATGGCGGAGGGGAAGAGGGGGAGGAGGGGAGCTTGTCCCTCTCCTCCCCCCTCGGCGCTGTCGGCGAAATGGGCAAGGGGGAGAGGGGGGCTCGCCCCTCTCCTTCCCCTTGGCGCAATCGGCGCCATGGTGGAGGGGAAGAGGGATGGGCTCGCCCCTCTCCTCCCCCTCGGCACCGTTGGCGCCATGGATGGGGGGAGAGGGGATCTGCCCCTCTCCTCCCCCTTGGCATGTTCGACGCCACGAACGAGAGGGAGAGCGGGGGCCTCGCCCCTCTCTTTCCCTTTGCCACCGTCGACGCCAGGGAAGAGGGAGAGAGAGGGCTCTCCCCTCTCTTCCCTCGGCGCCGTGGACGCGTGAGAAGTGAGGGAGAGGGAATTGAATCTCCCGATCCCCCTCTCTGGCGCTGTCGGTGCCTGACGGGAGACGGAGGAGAGGGGTCCCACTCTCCTTCTCCCGTTCTCGGTTGGGAGGCAACCGGTGGGACCATGGGGCTATTGGCCTGCCCGTCAACCGACGGGTTCTTGGTCCCCTTGAGGGCAAATAGCCGACGGTCGGGCGGCGTTTGCTCACAGCCATGAGCCTTTTTTCTTTTTCAATCGGCACGACGGAGCTATAGCTATCGGATCTGGGCTCGATGCTCTCGGGGGCTCCACCTCCAAGCTGTAGGCCATCTCGCTCGCTCCGCCGATCGGGCGGCGTTTGGACGAACTGGTCCAAACTATTCTTTTTCTTGTTGTAAACTGCGTCGACGGCTAACAATGTCCGTGGATGTCCAGATCCGACGTCCAAGTCTTTCCGACGGTCACATGTTTCTTTTCTCTCGCGGAAGCTCTGGCTCTGATGCCAATGTAACAGACGTGGTCTGTTTTACGACTAACTGCTGAACCAAAATGTAGGCCCTAAGAATAGTCGTCCCAGGAGCATGGGCGAATGGTCGCCTCAGCCCTTTTGGCTGAGACAAACCGCGCCACAAATGGACGTAATCATCATAGGGCATATTTGTAAACATGCAACCTAATCCTACTTCTTCCACGTGGCATTGCCACACTGGAAACAGGACCCTAGCATCATTCTAAGAGTGGAGGAGGAGTGACGCGATGGATTTTCCATCGCGACACTCCTTTCGCCTCGAATCCGACCAAGGACTATCTTCTAGGCTAGAGTCGAACCAGACTCTAGCCCTTTATATTTTTCCGGGCTTTTGGCTCCTCGAAACTTAAGCCTCGAGTACCCGAAGCACCCACTAATTATTCAACAACCATTTTTAACCCTAAAAATGGTCCGTACGCTACATCAGCACTAAGCCAAATTTCTGGCCGTCAGCACCATACTTAGCCAATTTCTTGGCCGGACAGTCAAAAGTTGTGAGCGTCTCAAATCCTTGAGAATCGCTAACGGTTTTGAAATCTGACAAACTTCACCTATCGCGCCATACTGAGCGGCGACATGAGCCTGTCCGACAATAAGGAGAAGGGACCAGGCGATCCCTCCTCCTCTTCGTCTGGTGTACTGAGTCCACGCTCGCAGGCCATTGAGGACCTACGAAGCCAGCAGGATGAGATGTGTTGCCTCCAGAGAGAGCAGACAAACGCTATCCGCACGCTGACTGAGCTTTTGCGTGCTCAGTCCACGGCTCCTCAACGGGTTTCTGAGGGAGCTGCCGGCATCGCGGTCTCTACCCAGCAGTCGGCTCAGGCACCCGTGACTGGCACTCGACCTGTCCCACCACCTGCTGACCTCCTGGATGACGAGCCACTCATGCCAGGCATTACGGATGATTCCCCGGCTCAGAAGATTCAAGTTCTTCAGGAGCGCCTCCGTCAGCTGCAGACGGGTACCCGATCTCCTCCGTTTTCCCCAATACGATTGTCACCTGACTACCCCGGTGACCATCCTCTTCCAGGAGTCTTTCCTGTCTCTCGTCCTTCTCAGCCTGTGGTTGCTCTCCCCACGGAGCGGCAGCCCAAGGATTTTGAGGAACCACCTCCACGGTACATCACTGAGGATGGCTTCGACTGCTGGGAGATCCTGTATCAGGTGTGGGCTACTTCTGAGGGAGTGTGCCCATACTACCACAGCCCGTACCAGCCTACAGACCCAGCATAGGTACTGACAGCAGCCCGGGCAATGCGCGGACTCCTCTACGCCATGCCACGCGAGACTGTCATTGACTTCCGCCCCTTCCTTGGCGAGGCCGGCACAGGCACCGGCGTCGATCCCCGTGGAGGTTGGGATCTGGCCTTATCCCTGCTGGCCGCAGAGACGCACGCCACTCGTGCATCACACATTCGTGCTTTCCATTCGCTCCTTCAGGGGCCTGCGGAGCCTGCAGCAGATTACTGGCGACGCGCCATGCGCATCTACACGCGCTTGGGGACCTCAGGATGCACACAACTGTGGGCGCTTCGGACGATCATGCTCGGAGTTCGCCTGGAGTACACCAACATCTTCACACGGTACAGCGAGGCTATCCTTGAGCCCTTCTCAGCCACTCTGCAGCTGCTTCCTTGGGCGCATCAGCTCTTCCTTCAGGTGACCTCAGCCCGCAAAGCAGCCGTAGCCCATCAGGAGACTTCCCTAGCTACAGCACCCATCGCATCACCACCATCTTCCCTCCTGCAGTCTCCTTGCTCTTCCTCCTCCTTCGGTCGTGTCTTTGTCACTGGTGTTCTATCTCCGGAACACCACCGGTTGCTTCATCGCCGTCTGTGTCACGTGGGCTCCGACACTGTGTCGAAGCTCATTCGGACACAGCCTGCTCTCGGTCTTGACGTGGCTTCTTTCGAGAAGCCACCCAAGACTGACTGTCTTTTTTGCATTCAGGGTAAGATGCACTGATGCACCTACCCTGACTCTCGTTCTCGAGCGCTTTGGCCTCTCGAGTTGGTTCACTCAGACCTTCTCGGCCCTCTCCTGATCGAGCCTCTGTCCGAGAGGGGCCGAAATGTTCTAACTCTGACTCATGACTTTACCCGGATGCGGTGGGTCTACAGTCTTCGTCAGAAGAGCGACGCCTCCCTTGCGGTTCGACTCTGGCTAGTGATGGCTGAGCGTCAGTCCCGCCACACGCTACATATCTTCCGCTCGCATCGCGGCGGCGAGTTCCTTGGCGAGATGAACTCCTTCTTTGCTGAGCACGGGATTTTTCACCAGGTCTCCGCTCCTGCTACGCCCCAGCGGAACGGTGTATCTTAGCGCTGGAACCGCACCATGGAGGATGCGGTTTGCGCCATGCGGTCTGAGTGCGGTCTTCCAGAGTCTTTTGTCTTTGAGGGTTTCGCCTACATGACTTGGGTCTGGAACCGCCTCCCGCACGGTCTGCCTCCTGACCATATTACACTGTACGAGCTCTGGTTTGGACACTCAACTGACCATCGTCTCGCCCGTGTCTGGGGCTCTCTGGCCTCCGTGTGGTACACCGCGGACCAGCAGGGGTCCAAGGTCTCACCTCAGGGCCGCTTCTGTGCCTTCATAGGCATTTCCCCGCGGTCGAAGGCCTGGCACTTCAGGGACCCTTCTTGTCGTCGCATCATTGAGTCCTGCGACGCGCTGTTTTTCGAGTCTCTCACCTATCCTGACCTGACTTCGATCATAGCACTCTCCGCCGCCCATGTTCCTTCCTGTGAGGGTTCTTGACGTATGGGGGATGCTTCTACGCCAGCGAGCACCTCTCATCATGCTGATGTGTCCGCTCGAGCCCCTCTCGGTCTCCGGCCCTTGATGATCCCGCGATCATTGCCGTCGGTCCAGAGATCTCGCCTGTCCAGCCTGTTTCACACCCCACAGGTACCTCTGTTCCCACACCTCCTTCTGCACCAGCACCTGCGTCTGCTGGCACTCCTGTCTCTGATGCAGTCTTGCCCACTCCTGTTCCTACGTCGACTAGTACTCCTGCCTCAGTGTCAAGTCCAGTCTTGCCTGCTCCAGCTGTCACACCCAGCCCCGTGTTCCCCACACACGCATCTCCTCGCACGGCATCTCCGGTTGCCTCGTCTCAGCCCTCACCAGCTGTGGTCGTACCTATCCCTGTGGTCGCACCTGTCCCAGAGCCTGAGGTGCGTCCCTCAACCTCAGGTTACTCCCGTGAGCCCGGTGGCCGTCTTCGAACACTAGATTCTGGAGCTCAACAAGCGTTGGGCCCCGGACCTAAGCGCTCCTCTCGCAGCATTGCGAGTGGTGACCCCGGCACAAAGGCCCTAGGCCTGAGTGTCCGCACTGAGCTCACAGAGGTACATGCAGCGTGCCCCGTAGGGCACGACCTCGTCACTCGCGAGTTCCATATCGCCTATGATGCTGCAGCTGATCTCGTGGTCGTGAGGCCCGGCACTGAGGCCTGTGCACTTGCCACGTAGAGTTCTCCCTCTATGGCGCCCCACCCGGGCACACCGAGGGAGGCTCTCTCATCACAGGATGCTGACGCTTGGCGTGCTGCCTGCGAGGATAAGCTTCGCGCTATCCGAGAGCACACAGTCTACGAGTTTGTCGACCTTCCTCCTGGGAGGAAGGTTATTCAGGTCAAGTGGGTCTTTCGCAAGAAGGTGAAGCCGGATGGCTCACTAGAACGCTACAAGGCCCGCTTGGTCGTCAAGGGGTTCTCTCAGATTGAGGGAGTCGATTACACTGACACCTTTGTCCTTGTCGGCCGCATGACCTCAGCTCGAGCTTTGTTCGGTGTAGTGGCTCAGCATGACTGGGAACTGCACCAGATGGATGTGAACAATGCGTTCCTCCATGGCTCTCTCGATGAGGAGATTTACGTGGCTCAGCCACTGGGCTTTGAAGACGGTGACAAGGTCTGGCGCTTGCGCAAGTCCTTGTACCGCCTCAAGTAGTCTCCGCGGTGTTGGAACCGGGAGATCACCGGCACTTTGACTTGTGTAGGATACGTACAGAGCGAGGCAAACCCCTCTCCTTTCATCCTACTGACATTCGAGCGCTTCACCACGATCCTGGTCTATGTCGATGGCCTTCTGATTGCGTCTCCTTCCCTGGAGGCCGTGAAGGAGGCCAAGACTGTCCTTCAGACTGCCTACAGGATGAAGGACCTCGGTCCTGCATCGGTGTTTCTTGGTATGGAGATCGTACGAGATCGCAGACGTCGGACACTGTTGTTGCATCAGGCCCGATACGCACGAGTCGTGGGGGAGCGCTTCAGCGATCTCCTTGGTGCAGTACCGTCTGCTTCCACACCTCTTACACCTGATGGGCAGGATGCCTTGAAGGTGGATGATCCTACATAGCTGGGGGAGACAGTGGACGTGACCTTGTACCTCCGTCTCATCGGATCTCTGATGTACCTGGCCACTACCACGCATCCTGATATCGCGTTCCCCGTCAATCTCCTCGCTCAGTTCTCGCAGGCTCCACGTGCGAGAGCCCTTCACGCGGTTGTGCGGGTGGTGCGGTGTGTGGTTTCCACGCCGTACCTCAGACTTTGTTTTCGTCGGCAGTGTTCGGTGGTCCTTGACGGCTACACTGACAGCGACTGGGTTTGGAGCCCAGATAGACGCAGTCGTACTGGCTACGTGTTCCTGCTCGGTGGTACCGCTCTCTCTTGGCGAAGCGGGAAGCAGGGCTGCATCGCACGTAGTTCGTCGTAGGCAGAGTACGTTGCTTTGGGCGTAGGAGCTGCTGATGCAATATGGCTGCAGCGCTTGTTTCTTAACCTTGGGCAGTCAGTACCCGCCATTGTACTGCGTTGCGACAACCAGACTGCTCTCGCCATTACGGAGAACTCCGGTGTTTTTCATGCTCGCACAAAGCACATTGCGGTTGAGCATCACTTTGTTTGTCACCAGGTGGAGCGACGCGTGATCTCCGTCATGTGGGTTGGCACTGACATGCAGCGTGCTAATTTCTTGACGAAGGCACTAGCTCGCGGAAAGTTCTTGGTGGCCATTCGTTCTGTTGGGCTTCGCCCCATGCGTGAGGGCGGTTGAGTGAAGATGTGCATCTGTGCCTTATTTGTTTGTGTCACTCACTATTGTGTTTGTACCAGTGCTGCACGTGTATGGACATGCGTACCATCGGGTCATGGGGGAGTATTGTGATTTGTGACGTTCTTGTACAGTTTACTGTGACCTCTCGGCCGTGTCCCTACTCGTGCAGATCCCTGAGGCGGGCCCTGGTGACACCTGTGCGACGATTGGCAGCGGACTACCGGCTTGGAGCTCGCCGACTACCGTTCTAGAGCCCCAGATGCTGCCGGGACTCTTTGCTGTCTTCTCTACAGCTTGTAGGCGTCTTTCGGCGGACCGGCAATGAGCCTTATTTGCATGTTTTTGCATTGTATGTCCACCGTCTGATGATGGATGCATGCATGTGACCAGTCGTAGCGTCCGTCTTTTGATCTTGCACGTCTAGGTTCAGACGGCGTAGCATTCTGACATGTGTGCGCAGAGTTACGGCCAAAACAGTGGTTTTGGGCCGGTTTTNTATGTCCACCGTCTGATGATGGATGCATGCATGTGACCAGTCGTAGCGTCCGTCTTTTGATCTTGCACGTCTAGGTTCAGACGGCGTAGCATTCTGACATGTGTGCGCAGAGTTACGGCCAAAACAGTGGTTTTGGGCCCGTTTTTAGGACAGCTCTTGGACTGCCGCATACGACACCCGCCGCGCGCCGCGGCAGGTATTTATGCCTTGGACCTGTCATTTGTTATTTCTTTGTGCAATTATATTGAGTTTGAGTTTTCTGACACTATGTTCGTGTCCCAACCCAGACCCTTGCAGTTTTGTCTCTAACTTGTGACTGTTGTCACACGCTGAACAGGCGCTGACGCCTATTGTCTCGTAAGTGGTTAGGACGGTTCTAGGAAATTTCTCATTTAGTTGGCCGGAATTCTTTCCAATGTTAAAACATTGGGCCTGGTAAGTACCCAGTGACAATTTGGCAGTCCCCTTCCCAGCTTTCTGTGCTAACTGAGAAGATTCCAGGAAGCTTCCTAGCCTTTCTGCTTGCTAGCCTGACAGCACGGTCTGGCTGGTTGACACACAAGTCATGCAAGGGACAGCAAGGGTAGGGAGAGACACGTGCACTTGTATCTCAAGCTTCAACTGATGTTAATGCAGAGAGAGATAACAAATGGCAGGTCCACAACATAAATAGCCGCCGTGGCTCACGGCGGGTGGCGCACACGGCGGTGCCTGTCAAACCTGAACCGGCCCAAAACCACTGTTTTGGCCATAATTCTGCGCACAAGCGTCCAAACGGAGCGCCGTCTGATCCTACGGATGCACNACACTGGGTAGGCTGCCAGGCTGCCTCCAGCGGGTGGAGCATCACCTCAGGGAACTCTGTCTCCAGCTGGGTCCGCCTCAAGGATCTGCACGAGCATGGACACGGCCGAGTGGTCACAACCAACTGTACAACTGTGTATGACTGACAACATCACAACACTCCCCCATGACACGATGGTACGCATGTCCATACACGTGCAGAACGCGTGCCGGTGCAACACAGAGTGCTCAACAGGGACCCGGACAATCACCCACTCTCGGATAGGGGTCGCAATCCGACGGAACAAACAGCCCCGAGGAACTTCCCACGTGCCAGTGCCTTGGTCAGGAAGTCAGCGCGCTGCAAGTCTGTGCCCACCCAGACGATGGAGATCAACTGCCGCTCCACCAGATTGCGCACGAAATGATACTCGACAGCGATGTGCTTCGTGCGTGCGTGGAACACACCAGAGTTCTCAGCGATCGCGAGAGCACTCTGGTTGTCGCATCAGAGGATGATGGTAGGAACGGACTGACCCAAGCACTGGAACAACCGCTGCAGCCACACCGCCTCAGCAGCGCCAGCGCCCAGAGCAACATACTCAGCCTCTGAGGAGCTGTGAGCAATGCACCCCTGCTTGCCACTACGCCAAGACACAGCGGTGCCACCAAGCAGGAACACGTAACCCGTGCGGCTGCGTCCATCAGGACTCCATGCCCAGTCGCTGTCGGTGTAGCCATCTACCACAACCGAGCACTGTCTCCGAAAGCAGAGACCGTTATACGGTGTGGAGACCACGTACCGGACGACTCGCAAAGCTGTGTGCAGAGCGCGAGCCCGAGGAGACTGACTGAACTGTGCGAGTAGGTTGACAGCAAACGCAATGTCGGGACGCGTGGTCGTGGCCAAGTACATCAGTGAGCCAATGATGCGCAAGTACACGGTCACGTCCACAGTCTCGCCCAGATCGACTGGGTCTGTCACCTTCAGGGCGTCCTGCCCGTCGGGAGTGATGGGTGACGAGGCGGCGGGAACAGCGCCAAGGAGGTCAGCAAACCGCTCCCCCACAACCTATGCATATCGTGCCTGATGGAGGAGGAGTGTCCGTCGACGACGATCACGCACAATCTCCATCCCGAGGAAAACAGCCGCTGGACCAAGGTCCTTCATCCTGTAGGCGGCCTGCAGGACCGCCTTGGCCTCCTTCACGGCCTCCAGTGAAGGAGACGCAATCAGGAGATCGTCCACATACACCAGAATGGGAGTGAGGTGCTCGGCTGTCCGTCGGATGAAAAGTGACGGGTCGGCATCACTCTGGACGTACTCGGCCTGATTGAGGGTGCGAGTGATCTCTCGGTTCCAGCACCAGGGCGAGTGCTTCAGGCCATACAAGGCCTTACGCAAGCACCAGACCTTGTTGCCCTCGACCTCAAACCCAGGTGGCTGGACCATGTAGATCTCCTCCTCCAAGGTGCCGTGGAGGAACGCATTGTTCACATCCATCTGGTGCAGCTCCCAGTCATGGTGAGCGACCACACCAAGCAGCGCGCGAGCTGTGGTCATGCGGCCAACAGGGGCAAAGGTGTCAGTGAAGTCGATCCCCTCAACCTGAGAGAATCCCTTGGCAGTCAAGCGGGCTTTATAGCGGTCCAGTGAGCCGTCAGGCTTCACCTTCTTGCGGAAGACCCACTTGGCCTGCACGACCTTCCGTCCCTCAGGACGGTCGACCAGCTCAAAGAATCCGTGCTCCCGGATGGCCCTGAGCTCGTTCTCACAGGCGGCCCGCCACTGCTCAGCATCCTCTCCTGGGAGAGCCTCCTTTAACGTGTCTGGATCAGGGACCGTCAAAGGGGAGCTCCGGGTGGCTAGGACACATGCCTCATGGGTCGGACGGACCGCAACTAGGTCAGCGGCAGCTGCCTGTGCAGCCTCGTGCTCGTCAGCGATCAGCTGGTGCCCAATGGGACAAGGTGGGTGCACCTCCGTGTAGGTGCCTTGGACACTTAGGCCGAGAGCCTTTGTGCCAGGGTCACCACTGTGCACGCTGCGCGTCCGTCGTCTGGGTGGCGCAACCGCAGTCGAAGGTGCTCGTGAGGCCAGTGGGCGGAGACGCCCACCTGGTCCACGGGAGTAGCCCGAGTCTGAGCTGACCGACGGTTCTGGCACAGGGAGGGCAGGTGCTGTCTCTGGAGACGCTGCAGGCGTGGGCGAGACAGGCGCGGCAGGCGCGGGCGAAAGAGGCGCTGCAGGCACGGACGAGACGGTCGCGGCAGGCGCGGGCGAGACAGTCGCGGTGGGTGCGGGTGAGGCAGGCGCCGCAAGCGAAGAGGCGGCAGGTGTAGCCCCGGCAGGCGAAGCAGGCGCTGCAGGTGCGGGCGAAGCAAGCGCTGCAGGTGCGGGCGAAGCAGGCGCTGCAGGTGCGGGCGAAGCAGGCGCTGCAGGTGCGGGCGAAGCAGGCGTTGCAGGTGCGGACGAAGCAGGCGCTGCAGGTGCGGGCAAGGCAGTCACGGCAGGCGCGGGCGAGACAGTATTGGCGGGCGCAAGCGGGGCAGGCGTAGAGACTACACGCCCGACAGCAATGATGGCCGGGTCAATGATGGCCGGGTCAATGGTGGTCAGCGACGGTCCCACCCCGGAGGCACCCCGGACGGACTCACCCTGTGGGGTAGACTCCCCCATCCGATGGGAGGCCTCACAGGTGGGAACGTGAGACGCTGCCTGGGTGAGAATGGCAGACAGGTCGCGGTATGACAGTGCCTCAAAAAACAGCGCGTCGCGCGACTCAACGATGCGGTGGCGACCGGCATCCCAAAACGCCACGCTTTGGAGCGTGAGGAGACACCGAGGAAGGCACACATCCGGCCGCGCGGAGAGACCTTGGACCCCTGCTGGTCTCCGGAGTACCAAACACAGGCCAAGGAACCCCAGACGCGAGCAAGCCTGAGGTCCGCACGGTGACCGAACCACAGCTCATACGGCGTGACGTGATCCGGCAAGGGACCATGCGGGAGGCGGTTCCAGACCCACGTCATGTAGGCGAAGCCCTCAAAGGCGAAGGACTCCGGGAGACCGCACTCAGCGCGCATGGTGCGAACCGCGTCCTCCATGGTGCAGTTCCAGCGCTCGGACACACCGTCCTGCTGTGGCGTAGCAGGGGCCGAGAGCTGGTGACAGATACCAAGCTCAGCGAAGTGAGTGGTCAGCTCACCGAGATACTCACCGCCGCGGTCAGAGCGGAAGGTGTGGAGGGAGTGACGAGACTGACGCTCGGCCATCACGAGCCACAAGCGCACGGCTAGAGCGGCATCACTCTTGTGGCGGAGGCAGTAGACGCACCGCATGCGGGTGAAGTCATCCATGAGGGTAAGAACATACCGACCACGGTCAGCGACAGACTCGACAGGGAGAGGTCCGAGGAGGTCCGAGTGGACAAGCTCCAGGGGACGCTGCGCGCGAGTGACGGAGGCAGGGTAGGTGCATCGATGCATCTTGCCCTGAGCGCAGAACAGACAGTCGGTCTTGGGCGGCTTCTCGAAGGAAGCCGCGTCAAGACCGAGAGCGGGCTGTGTACGAATGAGCCTGGACACAGTGTCCGTGCTCACATGACACAGGCGCCGATGTAACAGGCGCTGGTGGTCAGGAGACAACACCCCCGTGACAAAGACGCGGGCAGATGAGCAAGGGGAAGAGTCAGGAGCAGAGCAGCGCACGATGCGATACAGGTCATCCACAACAGAGGCACGCAACACAACCGTGGAAGTGTCAAGTGCAGTGATCGTGGCATCATCAATGGAGTGGTGAACAGAGAGACCCATCCTCGTGCAGGCACGGACAGAGAGCAGGCTGAGCTCGAGATCAGGCACGAAAAGCACGTCAGAAAGATACACGNACGTGCCACAAACACAGATGGACAGTCAGTCTGTGGACCACTCGGCTGTGACAGCACACTCGCACCTCCCTGTGAGCGAAGTGCCAGCAGTCGACGTAGCTCCGCGATGGTCTGGTCCCTCGGGTCCGGCGTGGTACTCCCCCCGGATGGCGGAGGATCTGCCGCCGGTGCTGCCCCCGAGGTCGCTGCGGCACGGGCTGCTGCTCCAGTGCGGATCCGCTCCTCGTGGGCTGCCTGAAGACCGCGGGTGATCCTCGCCCAGTCCAGCTCCTGCTGACACTCAGTGTAGCGATGAGGTCCGCCGCAGTTGTGGCAGCGGACCGCCCGTCCGGTGCCACCGGAAGGCTGCTGCGGTCCCCTCTTCTTCTTCCCCTTCTTCCCCTTCACGGCTGCTGCAGTGGCTGTCGGAGTAGCAGGGGAGGAAGCGGGAGAGGCAGAGGTGGAGCTGGTGGGGGTGAAGGTGGACGACGGTGTGGAAGGCGTAGAGGACGTCGCTCCCACTGCTGCTGCGGCCATGGCGCCCTGCCGATGCGCGCGGGCTGCCTCGTCAGCTGTCGCGACCTGGATGAAGTACCGCTGCGCCCAGGGCAACAGCTGCAGGGTGTCGGACATGGACGCGAGGACGTCCTGGTCGAGGCGGGAGAAGGTGTCAGTGAGCTCGGGGCGCACTCCCAGCATGATGGTGTCCAGCGCCCAGAGCTGAGAGCCGCCTCCGGTGCCCAGACGAGTGTACAGGCGCATGGCCCGACGCCAATAATCAGCTGCTGACTCCGAGGATCCCTGATGAAGGGAGTGGAACTCGCGAAGGCGCGCTGACCGGGTCGCGTGAGTCTCTGCTGCAAAAAGGGTCAGCGCCAGCTCCCAGCCGCGGCGCGGGTCTGCGCCTGCTCCTGTCCCAGGCGCGCCCAGGAAGGGGCGGAAGTCGACCACTGTCTCCTATGGAACTGCGTATAGCAGTCCACGCATGGCACGCGCTGCCGTCTGGGACTCGAGCGGATCAGCCGTCTGGTACTGGCTGTGGTAGTAGGGCTAGACTCCCTCTGAGTCTGCCCATACCTGAAACAGCACCTCCCAACAGTCAAACCCCGCCTTGCTGTCGTAGCGAGGCGGGGAAGTCTCGAAGTCCTTGGGTCGTCGCTCCGTGGGGAGCTGGACCTCTGGTGGTGCTAGGAGCGGGCGTGGGAAGGGCATGAAAGGCATCAACGCTGCTCCTCCAGCAGCACCCGAGACCTGACGCGGGTCGGTCTGCTACTGCTGCTGCTGCTGCTGTTGCTGCTGCTGCTGCTGCTGTCCCCTCGGACTGGGCGCCTGTGTCTCAATGCGCAGGCTCCTCAACTGCTCCATCAGCCGGCGAAGCGCGTCCTCCCCAGTGGGAGGTGGCGCCTGATCCCACTCCTCGACCATGGACTCTCGTCTTTGCGTAGGGGCGGCAGTGGGGCCAGCAGACTCCTGGGCCGATGGGGTTGCCTCTCTCTCTCCTGGGCTGATGTCCCGGTGTCCCAGACAGAGAGACCAAGGCATCGCGGATCTGTCGCAGCGTAGCTGACTGCTCATCCTGGCGCTGGCGGAGTGACGACTGCTCCACCAGCAGGAAGTCAATCGCCTTTGAGCGTGGGCTGCGGCCCCCGCTCGTGACGGTGTCCTCCAGCTCCTTGCCCTTGGAGCTGCTCGGCTCCATGCTGAGGCGGTGCGAAAGTCGTCCGAACGCAGAACCGTCAGCGTTTCTCGCCGATTTAGGATGGTGGCAAAAGTCGACCTTCTGACCAAAAAATCGGCGAAGTGCTGAAAATTTAAAAATTTGAATTTTCACCACTAAAAACTGAAGGTTGTCCAAATGAAGCGAAATTTGGACCACAGAGGCGTCTGAGGATGTTGAAGACAATGGTGAAATTTTTGTCTTCAAAAAGTTGGGAAAAAGGCCAAAACGACCTGATTTTGTGCTCAGGCCGAAAAAATGAAAAATTCAAATCAGTGATGCGGAACGGTGAATGCTGGAGGCTATAGAGCTCCAAATGAGGCGAGAAAGGGCGCGATGGAAAGCTTGAGATCTAAGCTTTCCAACGAGCCATAGCGCGCAACTTTTGGTGGCTATTTGAGTCCGGCACAGGCGGGTGAAGAGAGGATGGCGGCTGACGCGATTTGCGTCTGCGGCTCCTCCACGTCCGTGCGGCTTCCAGGAAGCTGCACGGCTGGAGTCAGCACCTACAAAAG
>SZWC01014819.1:9414-45841 GCA_023375785.1 Penium margaritaceum
GTGTGTGTTTGTGTGTTTGTGTGAGTGTGTGTGTGTGTGTGTTTGTGTGTGTATGTGTGTCTGCGTGTGTGTGTGTGTGTGTACGCACGTGTGTGCATGTGTGTGTGTGCGTGTGTGTGTGTGTGTGTGTGTGTGTGTTTGTGCACACGCGCGGACACGCACAATAGCTTGTGCATCTATAGGCTTGACCTACCCACAAATAGTTTGTGATCGTTGCACACTGTCATAGGTGTTTCTAGCATGTCTTTCGGATTGTTCTCCGCCACCCTAGGCTGGCGGTGTGTGTGAGAAGAGTAAGTGTACTATGCGTCATCGCTATCCTCTTGCCCGATCCAGGGATCGGTGTAGTGCTTGCCTCCATTTTGTCATCACTTCCAAGAAAATACATTAAAAAAAACTGACAAAAAGAGCCCTAAAAGAAGGAGATACATGGCCAACCAAAAAACAAATAAGCTCACCAGAGGGTGGAAGGACCATTGTCCATCTTAAAAAAAAAGAGGAGGAGACCGGAGCGGAGGAGCGGGGGCGAAGTCGAGGGTGTGTTGTGCAAGGCGTAAAGTGCGTCTGGTGTTGATCGTGGTGCGTTTGTTATCTGTGATTGTCATGACCCCGCTCCGACAAAGTGAGGGGGAGAGGAGTGAAAGTTTTTTGAAAACCCACCGTAGGCAGTGGGCTGTGCGTTCTGCCGTTTACCCCGCAGTTGTGATCTTGTGGTTGTCCCAGAGGCGTCGGCAGACACACCATTGGGTATTTGATCATCTCAGTTGTGTAGATCCTTGCGACACACCGTAGTGAAGTGATTGTCTTTGTCAAGCATCCTATGTTGATTCTTTTGTATTTGTCATCGTGGATCGTAGACCGTTGAGGCGGGGGACTCGTCCCTCCCCTTACCGCCGCGTGGAGTCTGTAGGAGGTAGTGGCTTCGAAGAGGAGAGAGTTCCTAAGCCGTTAGGCTTAGGAACAGTTGAGGAGGAGGAAGGGGTCCGTCAGCCGGTAGCAACATCATTAACGGAGCGGTTGTATCGTCTATCCCTTGAGGAGCCAATACAAGAAGTAAGGGAGGAAGGAGAGCAGCAGCAACAATCGTAGCAACAATAGCAGGAAGAGGTCGATAGTGAGGAAGTGCACTCAGGAGAGGGCCGGGGCTCTGCCCGACCCCTTGCAGACATGGCTGCCCTGTTTGTCACATCGTTGGGCAAGCCAGATGGTTACAACGGAGATCCTCGTGGAGCAGTCATGTGGGCGAAGAGGGTGCAGACCCTCTTGGCCTTCAGTTTCCGTGATATAGGAGAGGATCTAAGGATGGCCTACGTGAGGAGTTACCTGCCGGTTGCCACAAAGGACTGGGCATCGCGTACGAACGTCGCCGACATGCAAGACTTCTGGACGTGCTTTTCCAATAGGTTCAAGGAAGGAGAAGAGGATGTGATAGCTCAAAACCTCCGTATGCTGACCGGCTGCAAAGGGGTGAGAGGCAGAGTGCTCGGGAGCTGGCCGATCAGACTCGTGACCTGGTAGTTGTAATGCCCACCTACCCGGAGACGAAGTTGGTTGACCACTTCCTCTCGGCAGTCGCCCCGGCAACAAGGTCTCTAGTTATGCCGACGCAACCACGGAACCTGGACGACTGGGTCCGAGTAGTCGAGTGGTACGAGAACCACAGAGGAGGAGAGCAAGGCAACCACGGAGCAGGTCATGTACAACTGAACGTACAAGCCCCGCCATTTCAACCAAGTGGTGGGCTGGGAGAGGGGTTGCAACCACCTGCCCAGTAGGAGCAGCCGGTACAGGCAACATCGTAGCAGCCGACTTGGGATGATGTACAACGATTGATGGCACAAGTGGAACACATGAAGCTACATTTGGCCCGGGTGCAGCCACAACAGCTCCCGGCCCAACTACACCCAGGGCAGCCCAGCGTGCTTGGAGGACCACTGCCATATCAACATCGAGAGACGCTGATCTGTCATAGGTGCCAAAGAGAGGGCCACTTTGCGCGCAACTGCCCGAATGGGGCCTTAATGTAGCAGCAGCAACAGTAGTAGCAGCAGCAGCAGTTGCAACAGTAACAGTAGCAGCAGTTGGCCCATGTGAACTACGCAGGGGTCAAGGAAATGTCGCCCGCTGCGCGTATCATCGCTGCTCTCCCACCGGCAGGAGGTGGACGACACGGTTGTGCATCACACTACGCTGGCACAAAGGAGCCCTCGCCAGCAGCTCGCATCATCAGTCAACTTGGAGGAGCAACAGTCATGGCCACAGCAACAGCAACAGAGGCCCGTGTTGTGCAACAAGTTAGGCCGCACGTGTGCAACGGAAGCGCATCAACATCGCGAATGCAGACGCACTCAGCAGTAGAGGCGGTTGCTCCATCCTATCCTATTGTTTCGCGGGACCAGCTGCCCATGAAGCCTAGACGGGGGGATATTCTGCTCACCCTGGAGCAGGCGCGAGCCATTCAAGCCGGGCGGGTGCAGCCAGGGGCAAAGCACTCACTCCGTGACCGTCAGGTCCGGAACGATCGTGGCGAGTATCGGGGCGGAGCGCCTGCTTTGGCACGCACCTTAGTGGTGGAGCAGCTGAAGAACACTTCGGTGAAGATCAGTGTGTGGAACTACCTCTTGGATTGCTCAGGAGCGAGGGGTGAGGTGGTGGATCTGTTGATGGGAGAGTCGAGTGGGGCTGCCGAAGGTGAGCGTGATGGCAGCCGCGGTGGGTGCAGAGGACGAGGAGATGAGAGAGGGAGCGGAGCTTGAGCGCAAAGGCAAGAATTGAGTGTTGGAGGCCACAGAAGAGGAAGATGACGAAGCAGCAAAGGTAGCCATGACACTGGCAGTAGTGGAGGGAGTCATTATAGTTGAGAAGCTGAGAGCAAAAGAGCGTGTAGCGGCAGAAGCCATGGTTGTGGGGAGCAAGGCTCCTATATTCTCGGTATGCTTGATGGCCGTGTCCATCGGGCCACACTACTTTAAGGCAATCATCGACTCATGAGTAAGCACCACCACGCTCTTGCAAATGGTGGTGAGAATCGTGGGGCTAATGGATGTTGTGGAGCCAAGCAATGTGTGGTTCCAGATGTCAAACGACGGGGAGTTTAGGCTTTGGGTGGGTGAAAGGAGTGCCAATCAAGGTTGAACCCTTGAGCATTGATGTGGACGTGGCTGTCACAGCAGCCATGATCTATGACTTGCTGCTGGGGAACGATTGGCTTTACCTCGGGAAGGCTGTGATCGACCAGGTTAAGAAGGAGTTCCGCTTTTGCCTGTCACCGACAGAGGTGGCTGCAATTCCACTCAAGTGTGGCATCATCCAACGAAAGCCACGCTCCTTCGACCAGCCGCAGATGGCGACATTTTGCGCTCTAGCACCGCTGGCGTTGGTGGAGGCCGGCATTGCGTGCAACCTCTAAGAGCGGGTTGCGGGTCGTGGAGGGCAGCTAATGATGTCGCAGCACAAGGCAGTCCCATAGCAGCAGTTAGTGATGATACGCGTGGAGGATGGCTTGGTGACGAGATTTCAACACCAGGAAGGGACCGCTGCTGTAAGGGAGACAGGAATCTGTGCAACAGAGGAACGGATGCGCACGTACCTGGAGCCCACATTAGAGGAATAGCAGGAGCCTGAGCTGCAAGAGTTGTACGCTATCACTGCGCGTACCCCGGGCTATTACCAGTCCCCCTTTTTATTAAGGGCGGAACGAAATGTCACCCGTGTGATTCGCGCAAAGAGACGGAGGATGAAAGCAGCAGGCGCGGGATGTCATGCACAAGGTGACAAGAAAGTGTGTCCACATGCATCCTCCCGACCCATTGCCTTGTTTGTACGATTATCTGTGGAAGAAGGGGAGGCGATGACAATGGTGTTCACGATGCAAAAGGTTGCAGGACATGGAGCTGTAGCATCAGTTGATGGTTCTGAGACTATTGTGGCCGTAGTAGGAGATGGAGCTATAGTAGCAGCTGATGGTGCAGAGGCCGCTGGGGCGGCAATAGGAGATGGAGTTGGAGCAACAGTTGAGGTAGCTAAGGTCACTGAGGCCGCTGGGGTCGTGGTAAGAGGAAGAATTGTGATGGCAGCTGATGTTACTCATATCGTGGTGGCCACAGTGACCGAGGGAGGTTCACCAGCGTACAGAATGGCAAGAATCACAGAAGCCATGGTGGCTGTGGGAGTTGTTGATGAGGCGGTGGGAGTGCCGGAGGTTGAGAGAGTCAGGGTAGCGACAACGGCAGATGGGGTACCAGTAGCAACAACGAAGGCAATGGTAAGGGGAGGACTAGCCCCAATCGTGAACCATCCCCAGGTCTGCAAGCTGCGACGCGTGGTGGCGAGGAGAGGCATGCCCAGGCGCCCTCCCAGTGGGAGAGCACACATCCCACTGGGTGCACGAGCAGCAGCGATGGGTGTGGAAGCTGCAAAAACAGTAGTGACGACTACAAAATCGTGTGTAGTGGTGGTAGTTGTGGATACATCACCTGCTGTAGTGGAAGCGATGGCGCCAAACACAAGCGGGGAGGAAGCAACACATGTGTCTGATGCAGCGGCGGTGCAAGGGAGGGATGCAGAAGGGATAGTAGGCTTGGCTTGCACAGCAGCAGGAGAGTCACAGGGGGTAGCTGTGGTGGCAGCCGTTGAGGTCACAGGAGTGGTTGCACTAATAGGGACGGTGGCTGTGGCCGCAGGAGCAGGAGTGCTAGCTAAGGCAGCCGTAGCTGTGGGAGGAGCTTGTGAGGTGGCTGGAGTGGCCGCTTTGGCCACAAGAGCGGATGAAGTGGCGGGGGTGGCTTATGAGGTTACAACAGTAGAGGTGTCACCAGGATCGGCAGATGTGGTGGTAGCAGCAGGCATGCTAGCAGGCGCATCCGTTGCATTCACAACATCGGGGTGGCAACTATAATGACAGGAGAGATATCGGTGGCAGCAGATGTGGGAGCAGGAGAGGTGGCAGTTGCAATGAAAGATGGCGTGTCGGAGGAGCAGAGCGGTGAGCAGCAGAGGCCGTCCCAGGGTACAGGTTATCATAGAGAGAGGTAGACGTTCGAGGAGGTGCATCGTGCGAGGGAGATCACGAGGATGGTAGATCGGCGTACGAGGTTCTACAATTGAGACCACCCATATGAGTGTGAGTTTGCAGAGGCATTGGAGTTTGCAAGGACTATGTACGCAGAAACAAAATTCTACCTGCGACGGATGGGGCTCACGACAAGTAGCCAGGTCTAGTGTGAGGCACAGCGATTGCACCAAGAGTTTCAGAGTGATCCACGATATGAGCATTTCTATGTGGGAGCCTACCATGCTGTGGTGGCTGAGCTCACGTACGTCATTGAGATGCAACCGGAGGATCAAGGAGAGCACCTCTCAGCATCACGACGAGTGCAGGCATTGGGACCGGAAGAGAACGAGGAAGGAGAGTCGCAGTAGGATGAGGGGCGGAGCGACTACACCACGCTCCTTGCTGCTGTCGCTTGGCACGAGGTCAAAAAAATTGACCGAGGGCACGACGGCTTCGACGTGTCCCAAGCCTTCCGTAGGTACTTGAGGAACGAGGAGGGTGAGCTATTGAGGATGCGCGCAGAGGCAGTGGGATGAGCCTTGGATGGATGACTCGCCTGGTCTCACCTGAGATGTGGAACGCTCTTATAGCAGCAGGCTTGAGCTCTACGGATTGGCACAAGGACTCATATGAGACAGGAGAGAGGGTGTCACAAGCTCAAGGGAGTGATTCGGAAGATGAGTAGCAGAGCAGCATGCAGTAGAGCGGCGAGCACCAGAACACCGTGTAGATGAGAGACGAGCAGCAGAGCAATGAGCACCAAGGCAACATGCAACAGAGCAACGAGCGGGAGAGCAAAAGGTGGAAGGGTGATGAGGATCAAAGTGGCAGACATATGCATGGGGAGCAGATGGAAGGAGCTTTCCATGGTATCCAGTCCCACAAGAAGGATGATGATGAAGCAGGCAGTGGGGGAGTGTCTTGGGGTGGTGGACGAGCAGCGGAGAGGATGGTGCGGACAGCTGGGGGGAAAGCAACACATGGAGAAGACGGGGGTGCAGTCGGAGGGATTGAGGAGAACAAGGCTGAGATGGAGGAGCGAGTCTATGAGCAGGATATGCCGCAACTTGCAGAAAAGCGTGATGTAGGAGTGAGGCATGTGTGGAAGTCGGGGGTGCAACTGCAGAAACTCCTCAGCAAGCAGCAAACAGAGGGAGTCACTCAGCGTGGCAAGATGTTTCAATCACTGGTGCTGGCAACACTCCACCGCGAGCAGTAGCTGACAGAGGAGGGGGTCCGATGGTACAGTATGAAGCTGCAGAAGAGCATGCTGAAGGACGTGGGACTGGACCCCTCATCGGTAGAGGGTGTGGCCTTTAATGTAGTTGTGGAAGAGGTGGCTCTGGCGATGAGGGTGACGAACAAAACTGCGGAGAATCGGGCGGAGTGGGTACAAATTGACAGGCGACGAGTGGGTTTGGATGAGATTCCAGAGGCGATCGCGCTGTTTTGGAGCGGTGACATACAGATCTTTAAGCATGTGGCACGGCACGAGCTGGAGCAGAGGAAGGGATTGGGGAGAATTGTTGATCTGGCCTTGGATCTGCAATGGGCGATGTACCTCCACTCTTTTGATGACGTGCAGCAGTTCATTGTGAAGGTTCGTGAAGGTTTACAGAACATGGGGCGGCTGGTGAGCGAGGAGATGCGGGCTCTACTTGAACGATTCATGAACCAAGGGCTGCGCGACCATGGCTTGGCCCGTGAGGAGTCCCCCCATTCACAAGCGTTGCCGCAAATGGTTTCAAGGGTGATGGAGGATGAGGATGAGGATATGGGAGTTGGAGGAGGAGACATGCAGGCAGCAGCAGTGCAGGAAGTGGAGCATCAAGGCGGTTTTGGACATGTGGTGGAGGTGATTGGGGGAGAGGGAAGCACAGATTACAAGGAGGATTTTGTAGGGGGGCGTGAGCCCTATGAGAAGGAGATGGACAGTATCCTGGAAGGGGGTGCAACAGAGGAGAGAATGGGGAGTGCAGCAGACGCAGGGGCAGGAAAAGATTGCGGAGCAGAAGCAGTTGGCGTAGGAGTAGGGGAGAGAGGGGCGGAGCCAGCTGCTTCCATCGAGGTGACAGTGGATGGGCAGCTGGTGCAGATCCTAGTCTCTGATTGAGCAGCAGCACAACGACCTCCAATAGCTTTGCACCCAGCACACTCACATCTTCAGCTCCACCTCAGAGCGCATCGTTGATTGCGGTGTCGACTTCATTATCGATACAGGTGATTCTCCACCCATTGCTACTCGCCCCTTCACGATGTCTCCAAAGGAAAAGGAAGTGCTGGATGTGGAGATACAGGCTTGGCTAGATCAGGGTGTGATCAGACCTAGTGTTAGTCCATGGGCCTTTCCCGTGGTAATGGTGCCCAAAAAAGATGGAGGATTTTGTGTGTGCATTGATTACCGGGGGCTGAACGAAAGGACGATAGCTGATGCAAACCCACTTCTCTGGATCGATGACATCATCGATGCAGTCGATGCAGTAGGTGGGTGTAGAGTATACAGTACGCTGGACGCCAAGGCAGCGTACCACGCAATCAGGATAGACCTTAATAGCATAGAGAAGACAGCCTTTGTCACTCACATGGGTCTTTATGAGTTTGTCAGGCTGCCCTTTGGCCTGAAGAATGCACCGGCTGCTTTCCGGCGCGTCATCAACAAGGTGCTTCACGGGATCGAGTGTGCCGTGCCCTACCTGGACGACATCATCATCTTCTCGCGCGACTGGGATAGCCACATCCGTGATCTGGAGTGGGTGTTTTCAAGGATTTCAGTAGCAGGGCTGGTGTTGAAGGCGTCTAAGTGCCGTTTTGGAGCGAATCAGGTGCTGTACCTGGGCCACGTGGTCGGTGCTCATGGCGTGTCGCCTGACCCCCAGAAGGTAGCAGCCATCGCATGGATCTCCACCCCTATTACACCAACGGAGGTGCGGTCCTTTGTGGGCCTTGCGAGCTACTACCGCCGGTTTGTCAAGGACTTTGCCAAAATTGCATGGCCTTTCCATGAGTTGACCCAGCTGTGGTAGGAGTTTGTCTGGACAAACGAGTGCCAGGGGGCATTCGAGCAACTGAAGGAGGCGCTCATGAACGCGCCAATCTTGGCGTCTCCAGACTTTGATAAGCCCTCTCTGTGGTTTCATTCTATGTATAACTTTTTACCTTAATGACTATTAACCCTTGGGCTCTTGCCACTTGAATCCTCTTGTGCTGTGCCTCCCACTCCCATTTCTTTATGGCATCAGAGCTAGGTTGTGGACGGCTGCAGCATTGACCACTACCAAGGCCACTATCACGGCCGCTGCCCAGGCCATTGCCACTGCCACGACCACTATCACAGCCCCTGCCAAGGCCACTAACACGGCCGCTGCCCAGGCCGCTACCCAGGCCACTGCCACTGCCACGGCCACTACCACGGCCATTACCCAGGCCACTGCCACTTCCAAGGCCACTGCCACTACCCTGACCACGACCACGACCACTTCTTGTACCCTTGATCTCAAGAAGTGACTCTACCAAGCGGCGCAGCGCCAACCTCAACCCTTAGTCTCCGTCACCAATTCCACTTCTGCTGCAACCCCATCATGTCTGTCTTCGATCCTCTTGGGCATGCACCCGACACTGGTCCCAGCAACCCTCTCGCTGCAGTTCCTTGCTTCACAGAGCACCTCACCTACAAGGCGTGGGCTGCACTCTTCAAAGCGTGGGCCAAGGACCAGAATGTTTGGCACCTCTACAATCCCAAGTCCAAGAAGCCCTATGCAGCAAAGGACGGGGCGCGCGCTGTCTGCCTCCTCATGCGCATTGTTCCCCCCAAGCATATTCTTCCCCTTCAACGGTTCGCTGGCCCTGAGGAGGATGAAGAGAGTGTGGAAGGAAGCGACAGTGACAGCGATGAGGAAGAAGACGACGATGATGACAACCCAGACGCACTCAAGGTCGTGGCGCCACGTGAGGCATGGCTCTACCTCAAAAACAGCTACACTGTCTCCTCGAAGGCCGATGGGTCGCGCAAGTAGCAAGAGCTGCTCGACATTTGCATGCGACAAGGAGAGACGATGGAATCGTACTGGAACCGCGGGATGCTCCTGAACGAGGAGCTGCGAGAGTATCGCCTCCACATGCATGACTGGGCCTTTGCAACACACATGATTGCAGCACTAGGGCCCAGGTTCGGGGTGCTCCTTGATCGGCTGCGCGACCATGAGCACGAACTTCATCTTTGTCATCAGGTCCTGAACTGGACCTATGCCCGACTTCTTGCCAAAGAGAAGGACGCCCGCTTCTACACAGGGGATGGAGAGACAGGCACGTCAGCGGTCATCACCATGCCGACAACAAGTAGCGGACACCCTCAAGGTGGCGGAAGGAGTAGCGGACAAGGTAGTGGAGCACGTGTTGCTGGTGCTGGTGGAGGAGTTGGACAAGCGACCTGCTTCAACTGCCAGCAACCAGGTCATCGCCACAAGCACTGTCCTCTGCCCCCTCAGCCAGGGCTCTCGGAGCGTATCTGTGTTGCACGTGAGCATTGGGAGAGACGCCAACAGCAGCAACAGCAACAGTAGCAGCAGCAGCGGCACCAGCAACAGCAACAGCAGTGGCAGCAGCAGCAGCAGCAACCTCGTCCCCAGCAGCAAGGCGGCAGCATGTATGTTGCCGAGGCAGCTCCCATCGCCTTAGAAGCACCACAGCCACAGGAATGGGACTAGTTGGGAGCAATACCAGCCGCAGCACCAGGAGCAGCAGTGGCTGGAGTCCCAGAGGGTGAAGCCGCTGCGGGAGCGCGCCTGCCTGCTCGTGACGCCCATGATGCTGGACAAGCCCGCAACCAGCAAGCCATCATCGACAGGCTCGTTGCCGAGATGGCAGAGCTTTGTGTCCAAGTGGCCCACAAGGGAGGTGGGAGTTCTATTGATCATGAGTGCAGTGGGAGTGTTTTGAGCATGCGGGATGCAAGGGCTGCCTGTGAGTCTGCACATGACTTGGCTGATGAGGGAGCATGGGTAGAGCACTGGCAAAGGGAAAGCATGCGGAGGGTGAAAGAGGACTGGGGTGCTGAATATCCAATGGTCACTAAGGAAGAGATTGCACACCGCAAGGTGACAACTACTGATAGGGAGACTGATGGGACATGGGCAGTAGACTCGGGAGCTACACATCACATGATGCCACGGAGGGATTGGTTCTGCATGTTGGGTCCAGTGGGCACTGTCCGCTCCATACGAACTGGTTCTGGGGAAGCACTTGAGGTTCAAGGAGTGGGCAAAGTGAGACTTCAAGGACCCATGGGAGAGGTGTTTTTGATGGACGTCTTGTATGTACCTGGTCTCCAACTCAGTCTACTCTCCACGTCCACTCTCGACCGATCAGGCCTGCATACCACTCACGGCGACGGCTTGTGTACCATCATGCTGCGCCCCACTCATCATGTTGTATTGCATGGCAACATTGTGAATGGCTTGTACAGAGTGCAGGTCACTGCAATTCATGACTCTTTTGATGCACGCGTCCTTGTCGCTCACTCCTTGTCTCCTGCTCAGACTCACCTGTTGCACCGTTACCTTTGCCATGTCAACACTTCTGCTCTGCGCACCATGCTACGCACCCTCCCTGCCGATGGTCTGGACAAAACAACCTTTACTACGCCTTGTGGTACTGATTCCTTGGAGTGTACCCAAGGGAAGATGCACCGCCTCCCTTTCCCCAAGTCTTTTAGTCAGTCAAGCCGTCCACTGCAACTTGTCCTCTTGGATGTCCTTGGTCCTCTCCCGGTGGAGTCACTGTGTGAGAGAGCGCGATACATCCTCACTCTCATCGATGATTACTCACGGTTCACCTGGGTCTACCTTCTCCAGGCAAAGAGTGATGTTGAGGATGCAATTTGTGGCTGGCTGCCACGTGCTGAACGCCAGTGCAATCAGACCCTCGCCACCTTCAGGTCAGATCGCGGAGGTGAGTACCTTGGTCCAACAAAGAGGTACCTAAAGTCGATGGGCGTTGACACTCAGTTCACCACACCAGAGACGGCCCAACAGAATGGAGTTGCCGAACGCTGGAACCGTACGATTGGTGATGGCGTTCGGACAATGCTAGGTGAGACTGGCATGAGTCCGTCATTTTATGGTGAGGCTGTCAAGTACCTTACCTGAATTTGGAACAGAATCCCACATGGTCCCCTGCCCTCTACAACAACTCCATGGGAGAGGTGGCATGGAACGCGAGAAGACCTTCGGCTTGCACGGGTGTGGGGAACAATGGCCTGCGTGTGGTACAAGAAAGACGAATGCACCGGGAAGCTGTTGGAAAAAGGACAGCCGTCAGATTATCTCGATCCAATGATCTACTGGGCTTGGCACAACATCAACAAAAAGAAAAACAAGAGGGCCGAGAGAGAGATCCCCATCTCTCTCTTGACCCTCCTGTCTATCCTACATGGCGGGGCATGGTATGGCTGTGGGCAGGCCTCTTTAGGCGTCCCACTGATCCATCCATCCGCGGCCCTACTCTCTCTACTCATCCTATTGGAGCTCCGGAGAGCTAATGGAATAACCCTACCGGAAGCCATATATATGGGCAGGATTTGGACCAAGTGGATGTGTGGTCTGGCAGACGAGGCGAGAGTGCGAGCGTGAGCTCCTCTCGACTCCAGGGCTGCTGACGTGGCAAGGAACAAGGAGATGCGGAAGATATTCCTCTTTCTAAAGATGGATCCTGTGGTCAGGCATCTTGCGAGGGAAGTTGGATTGATCGGCACCGTCGCTGAAATAAGAGGTGCGGTCAGTCCATCATCGTGAGACAAATGCCTGAGCCAGATCGATGGTCATGAAGAAGCTACCGCAGATCCGGACGACCTCGTCCATGGATCGCACCGAGGGCGCTGGGCATCCGCCAACCTCGGTCTGCCAATGATCGGAGATCATCGAGCGGTGTTTGGAAGATCCTGTGAAGACACAAGGAGACCGGACTGTGCCAACACTTGTACTTTTCTGCTTCTAGCTAGTGTAGACAGATAAGTACCTGTAGGTTTGTATTTCCTATTACTTCGTCTGTGTGTAACCATTTTGAACAAGCTTGGTACCGTTGGAAAGCTTATGAGACGAGTCGTGTAACTGTGCCTTTAGTTCATACTCTTGAATCGCACAGTCAGTGACATTACTGAGGCAAGAGTGCCTGTGTGTGTGTGAGTGATAACTCATAGCTGAGAGGTCATCACCAACAATTCAGTGTAGTACCAGAGAGATGAACCATCAGAGTACCTCATCTGAAGATCCCTGAAGATTCTGTTATGTATAATCCAACATTTGGTTTCAGAGCAGGTGGCATCTTCAGATCTACGCAACTATGGAGGCAATAATCGATAATGGAGATCACTTCAAAGTGGCGCCGTTCGACGGCGATGACTACCATACCTTCGCTTTCAACATTGAGATGATATTTCTAAACAAAGGCCTATGGGGCGTCATCTGCGATCCTCCCACTGACACATTACCTGTAGGAGCGGCATCTGAAGAACAAGTCAGCTGGAAGCGGCGTTGTGACCAGGCCTTCTCAATTCTGGCGCTGAATCGAACAAAGCAACTCAAGTTTATCATCAGAGAAAACAATCCAACCAACTGTCCAAGGAAAGCCTGGAAGGCCCTGAAGAGTCGCTATGAAAGGACGAGCGATGTTGAGTTGGGAAGTCTACTGACAGAGTTTCATACTCAGCAAATGGAAGGAGGAACACGCCTGGAAGACCATGTGTCACACCTCAAACACCTGGCCAGCCGTATTTCATCGATGGGAGAAGTCATCTCTGAAAGAGTTCTAGTACTAACTCTCTTTTGTGGACTACCTGCCAGATTCAAAGACACTATCAATCGACTTCAGAATTTTCAGAAACAGGGGAAGACCATTGATGCTCAACTTGCTGAACTCCGGACAACATTACAGCAAGCTATTGGGGCACTAGGAAGAACCGCAGGTGGGGCACCTGGTGTCGCCGCTGAAGCAGCACCAGCATCAGCAGCAGCACCAACACTTGGAAGTCAACCATACTCTCTGACTCTGGAGAAGGCTGTCGAAAAACTCATGATGGCTGCAGAACAGTATGTCAAAGACAACGGAGGTGAAACCGGCCTTGTGACCAAAACATGTATGCCCGGTTCAAAACATAAAAACTTCAGCCGGCATCAATTGAAGTCACTGGGCCATCCATGGCAGATCCGGCCTTCATTAATGTCCCTTGGCAGGTGTCCAACAATAGCGGCTCGCACCGTCACAACACAAGGGAGAGTGTCTCAGGAGAATCTGAAATCACCTTGAACCCAGACAGCCATGAGAGCTTGGGAGAGTCGGTCATGTTGGGAGAAGCAGACGAAGAATGGGCCAAGGCACCTTCAAGTGAAGGACCTCAGTCCCCACCTGGGATCATCCCCTTCAGCCAAGAGGAGCTCCACTTCCTAAGCCCCCTTGAGCGTGCGCTAGAGGAGCCTGGTCCATAAGAACTGCCAGAACTACCACTGTCACCTACAGACTCTCCCCAAGATGAGCAAGTCCCAGTCCTCGTGATCGAGCCATTCTCGCGAGCTCCTGGTGGCCGCCTCAGAGAGCAACCCCCTCCGGCTCGTCCAGGCCTCGCACTCACGATGCACCCAAATCATCCCGATGGTGCATGTGTGCTCCTTCTTGAGGCAACTCGTGCAGAAGAAGCCATGAGCCAAGTCAAAACCATGACAGGATCCCCCTCGGACGATGCAGCTACAGCACTGGTCACTCAAAGGGGGACAACACCTCCATTGGACCCTCTTACAGTGCAAGAAGCCCGTCGACGCCCTGATGCTACAGAGTGGCAGAAAGCATGTCAAGCTGAACTTGATGCACTTGCGGCACATGGGGTCTTTGAGCTCGTTGAGTTACCACCTGGGCAAAGAGCTGTAGGGGCAAAGTGGGTGCTCAAAGTCAAAATGAAAAAGGATGGGACGATAGAGTGGTACAAGGCCCGCCTCACAGCGAAGGGCTTCTCCCAAGTCCCCGGACAAGACTTTCATGACACTTTCGCACCAGTCGGGAAGTATCCTACAAGCAGAGTGCTGCTTGGAGTCGTGGCCCACAGAGATTGGGAGTTGCACCAAATGGACGTGAATAACGCGTTCCTTTATGGGACGCTCGAGGAAGAGATTTACATGGTGCAGCCCCCAGAGTTTGAGGATGGTACAAACCGAGTGTGTCGCCTACGCAAGGCCTTGTACGGTCTCAAGCAAGCACCTCGCTGCTGGAACAAGGAAATTTCTGGCACTCTGTCCAACGGTGGTTTTCGCCAGAGCACTGCCGACCCATCATTGTTTGTTGGCGGAACCCGTAAGTGCCCCGTGTATGTCCTCGTATATGTTGATGACCTCTTGATTGCCTCACCCAGTCTGCAGGCCGTGACTGCAGNGGGGCAAAGTGGGTGCTCAAAGTCAAAAAGAAAAAGGATGGGACGATAGAGCGGTACAAGGCCCGCCTCACAGCGAAGGGCTTCTCCCAAGTCCCCGGACAAGACTTTCATGACACTTTCGCACCAGTCGGGAAGTATCCTACAAGCAGAGTGCTGCTTGGAGTCGTGGCCCACAGAGATTGGGAGTTGCACCAAATGGACGTGAATAACGCGTTCCTTTATGGGACGCTCGAGGAAGAGATTTACATGGTGCAGCCCCCAGAGTTTGAGGATGGTACAAACCGAGTGTGTCGCCTACACAAGGCCTTGTATGGTCTCAAGCAAGCACCTGGCTGCTGGAACAAGGAAATTTCTGGCACTCTGTCCAACGGTGGTTTTCGGCAGAGCACTGCCGACCCATCATTGTTTGTTGGCGGAACCTGTAAGTACCCCGTGTATGTCCTCGTATATGTTGATGACCTCTTGATTGCCTCACCCAGTCTGCAGGCCAAGACTGCAGTGAAGGATCTCTTGAGGGAACAATACCAGATGAAGGACTTGGGAGAGGCGGAAATGTTCCTTGGGATGCAGATCGAGCGGTCTTGGACCACTGGTACTCTGCGCGTGCACTAGGAACGATATGTGCGCACGCTCGCTGAGAGGTTTGCCGATGATCTGAAGCGTGTTCGCCATGCCTCCACGTCGATGACCCCCGATGGACAAGTCCTCGTGAAGCGCATTGCTTCAGAGCACCTAGGCACTGAAGCACCCCCCACGCCCTATCAGGCTATCTTGGGGTGCCTCATGTACCTCTCCACCACCACTCGTCCTGACGTTGCCTGTCCAGTGAACATCCTTGCACAACATGCACAAACACCACGAGCAGGACACCATGATGCCGTAGTTCATGTCCTGCGGTATGTAGTCAACACGCCTGATCTAGGATTGGAGTTTCGGACTTGACCAGGGCCCGTTGTTGTTGAGGGCTTTGATGGTGTCCCACGAACCACTATGCATATCGAAGGGTACAGTGACAGTGATTGGGCAAGTGACTCAGATGCTCGGAGTCGAGGTGGGTATATCTTTCTTCTTGGTGGCACATCGGTCTCCTGGCGCAGTGGCAAGCAAGGATGCGTGGCACGCAGTACTGCCAAAGCTGAGTACATGGCTCTCGGGTCGGCTGCATGTGAGGGTGCGTGGCTGCACCGCCTGCTGTGTGAATTGCATGTTCCTCTCGCACACATTCCCATCAAGTGTGACAGCACAAGCGCACATGCCATCGCCCACAACGATGGTGTGTTGCACAGTCGTACCAAGCACATCAACGTTGAACATCATTTTGTTTGTGACTTGCTTGCTCGTGGCATCATCAGTGTGGTGGATGTGCGTACGCGTAAACAACTGGCTGATTTTCTGACCAAAACCCTGTCCCGCACCTTCTTCCAAGAAAATGTGCATGGCATTGGCATGGCACGGTGCACGACCTCTGCACAACCCTGACTGATCCTACGGCGCATTTCCACACATGCATGCATTCGGTCCATGGGAGAGTGTTAAGATATGTCCCTCTGCTCATGTGTGTCCATGCGCGGCAGGACGGGGCCAGGGACGCCGCTGAGCGATGTCGCAGTTACCTCCTGCAACTGGTTGTGTGGCGAGGCTGATGGACGCAGGGTCCAAGTTCNTTTCTGACCAAAACCCTGTCCCGCACCTTCTTCCAAGAAAATGTGCACGGCATTGGCATGGCACGGTGCACGACCTCTGCACAACCCTGACTGATCCTACGGCGCATTTCCACACATGCATGCATTCGGTCCATGGGAGAGTGTTAAGATATGTCCCTCTGCTCATGTGTGTCCATGCGCGGCAGGACGGGGCCAGGGACGCCGCTGAGCGATGTCGCAGTTACCTCCTGCAACTGGTTGTGTGGCGAGGCTGATGGACGCAGGGTCCAAGTTTGGGTTCGGTTGCGGCCGAGCTCTTGCCACCACAAGGAAATGCCCCAGTAGTGAATGCAGCCCACGGTTGACATTGAAGACCTGGGTTCAGGCCCTCTGGAGGCCTTGATGTTGCAGGATGGTTTTGTCTGTGAGAGAGGATGGTACCCTGTGCCCCATGGTCAGACTTGACCTAGTGCTCAGACTTGACCAGAATGTAAGGCTTGACCTGGTGGTCAGACTTGACCAGGTTGTAAGACTTGACCAGACTTGACTAGGTGGTCAGGTTTGACCACCTAGTGAGCCTTGGGCTCTTGAATGAGTGAGAGAACTTGACTAGGGGATCTAGCCTAGTTAGTTTAGAGTAGATAAGCCCTCTCTGTGGTTTCATTCCATACATAACTTTTGACCTTAATGACTATTGACCCTTGGGCTCTTGCCACTTGAATTCTCTTGTGCTGTGCCTCCCACTCCCATTTCTTCAGAGAGCAGTGTTGGCGTTAAAGGACGTTGAGAAGCAGGAGCGTGTGGTTTGTTACGCGAGCAGGACGCTGGTAGGCGGCAAGGTGAACTACGCGCCTGTGGAGGGGGAGTGCCTCACAGTCGTGTGGGCTTTGTAGTACTTCCGCCCCTACCTGTATGGTAGCAAGTTCATCCTCGAGACGGATCACTATGCACTAGAGTGGCTTCACTCAATGAAGAACCCAACAAGGAAGCTGGTGCGGTGGGACATCCTACTACAGGAGTACCAGTTTGAGGTGCGGTACTGCAAGGGGACGGTAGCAGAGAATGTGGACGCGCTGTCGTGTTTGCCGCTCCCCGCTGCGGAGCAGTCGCTGGCATGTGAGGGGGAGGTCAAGATGGGGTACCCTCTCATGGGGAACTTCATGATGCAAGCGGCAGTAGCAGAAGAAGGAGGACATGGGCAACAGGAGGAAACAGAAGCAGAGATGCAAGACGCACAAGGGGATGACAAGCCAGAGGAAGTTGAGATGAGCAGAGTGCAGCAGGAAGTTGAGGCAAGCAGAGTGCAGCAGGAAGTTTAGGCGAGCGGAGTGTAGCAGGAAGTTGAGGCGAGCAGAGTGCAGCAGGAAGTAGAGGCGAGGGAACGTGCAGTAGGGGCAGAAACCAAGGGGATGGAGTGGGCAACAGAGGAACACGACGGGAGCCACAATGCAGAGCCCCACGCAATTTGTTTTGACAACCATCTCGACATGGCGTGGCAGGAGGATGAGGAGGAGAACGCAGTTGATGTCACCCATGACATCAACCTCCTCCTCTTTCTCAAGAAAGGTGACGTGAGTGTGACGTGGAGCGACAATGAGAAGCGGCGGGTGCGAACCAGGGCACAACGTTTCAGCATGGAAGGAGAGCAGCTGATGTGGCTGCCCACCGGCCGGCAACCCGCGCGCAAGGTGCCACCTGTGAGGGAGCGCGACGAGATCGTGGTCAATGCTCACAAGATGGGCCACTACAAAGTGGAGAGGACAGCAAGCATGGTGAGCGCCAACTTCTACTAGGTGGGGATCCTTCGCACAGTCAAGAACGTTGTGCTCTCCTGTCAGGCGTGCCTATTCATCAAGGCGACCTTCACCCTCAAGACGCCACTGCAGCCAGTCCTGGTGGTGGGGCCATGGCACAGGCTGGTCATGGACCTCACCAAGTTGCCGCCAACTTTGAGTGGAAACCAGTGGGTGGTCGTGGCCATCGACCACTTCACGAAGTGGGTGGAGGTGAGGGCACTGCTGCGGAAGAAGGCTGCATTGGTCATTGATTTTCTAATGGAGGACGTGATCTGCAGGCATGGTGCGCCAACGGTGGTTCACTTTCACCAAGGAGGAGAGTTTCAGAAGGAGGTGAAGGCGTTGCTGCAAGTGTGGGACGTCTACATTGAGCTCTTGACACCGGAGCATCCACAGTCATCTGGGCTGGTGGAGCTCTTCAACTGTACGCTGAAGGCAGCACTCGCTAAGACGGCATTGCTGCATGGCATGGAGTGGGACCAGCAAGGTACAGGTTCGCGGTGCAGTCTTCCACCAAGTTCAGCCCGCTCTACCTGACCTACGCACGCGAGGTGCGGCTGAGATTGCTGGGAGAGCAGGCCTTTGGGGAGGTGCAACCCCGAGAAGCAACGCAGCAGCAAGTGATGGAGTATGTGGTTGAGCGTGCAGCAGATGTGAGGGCCACCATCTCATAGGTGTGGCAGAACTGAGACAGGGCAGCAGCAACACAGAGAAGGCAATACAATGCGAGGAGGGGAGTACCATCAGAGAAAGTGACGGTAGAGATTGGAGACCTTGTGCTCTGGAACTCTTCACCAGGAGGAGGACGCATGAAGCGCGAGAACTGCGTACAAGGGCTCTAGATGGTGGACGAGGTGTATGAGGACGGCTGGGTAAAGCTGATCGGGCGAGACCCCAATGGTGGCTTTGCCACTAGCTTAGAGAACGTGTACTTCATCGGCAATCCAGATGCGCAATATCGGTGGATTAGTTCCATCGCGCCGAGTGAGTCAATGTGGGAGAAGTTGAAGAGCTGGAGGGAGTGGACATCGCTGAGTACGGGAAAGCGCCAAGAGAAGCAGCAGCAACAGCAGGAGGGGGCAGGTGAATCTGCAGATGAGAGTGACGATGAGATCGAGTAGTTTCCCCTCCGGAGGTGTTTTTCATCTGCCATAGTTGCACATCCAGCAAGAAAGAAGTTGCAGGCTGCAGCAGCAAACCCTCTTGAGGAACAGCAAGTCCAGGGAGGAAATGCATCAGCTGGTGGTAACACCAACCGCAGGAGGTAGGCAAAGGGCGATGAGGTTCAGGCCAAGGAACCACCATCAGTCCTAGCTGTGATAACCACCGAGGCACCACAGGTGGTCGGAGGCGAGGATGCCGGTGCAGAGGAGACGCGTGGAGGAGTGGAAGCTGCAGCAGCAACAGCAATGCTGGCACCAGCAGTAACCACGCTAACGGCAGCAACCATTGCACCCACAACAGCAGCAGCAGTGGTGGAGACAACAACGCCATCAGTCCCAGCAACAGAGGCATCAGAGGTAGCAGGGACGACGGGGCACGCAGTAACAATGGTGGCGACAATACAGGCGCTGATGCCAACGACCGCAACACAAGAGACGGCAGCTGCAACGCCGGCCATTGCGGGGCTCGGAGTGAGTGTGGGAGCAGGAGCAGGATTGACCACAGTGGCAGCGACATGGCTTGCACCAGCAGGGTCAGCAACCAGAACAATCCCAAGAGAGGAAGGGGGTGGATGGCGGGTGATGAAAGGGAAGCGAACCGAGACGGGGACTATCAAGGTAGCATAGAAGACCACGGCTGCTGGAAAGGGCAAGAGAAAGGCGCTAGCCGCCCTGGGTGAGGGCACGATCGGTGCTCCGACACCACCATGAGATAATGGGTATGGGAGTGTCCACCGGAGGGCATCCCAGAGGGAAAGCGACATGGAGGAGGAGAAGAGCTAAAAGGGGCGTCTGATAGACCTGCATTTTGATGCAAGGTAGCCCTTAAGGTGCAGATGCTTTTCCCCAGAAAAGAATGGGTCGTCCCTTGGAGGCCATAGGAGCTACCCACTACTTTCTTGGTAAGGGATAAGGGTTTCTAGTGCGCTCATGAGCTGCGGAGCAGCTCCCTTGTGAGGGGGAGGTTACAGCTGTAACCGGAGAATACGACAAAGAAAAAAGAAGAATAGCAACGCGTGGTGGGGCCTGGAGCAGCTCAGCATCTACGGGCACCGCGAGGGCCGACACCGCGAGGGCAGACGAGCAAGAGGCATTTGCATCATGACAAGGAAAGGAGCTGGGTGCGAAAGGAAATGCACAGCAAGAAAAACAGAAAGAGAGAGGCGACGCAGCATATTCAATGGGGGCCGTGCGAAGGATTCGGCCAACAACGATGCAATGCACGGATTATCTTACGGACCGCCCCAAGGATTCCACCTTGATGCAAGAATATGCTGCCCCAAGACCTGGAATAATAGCATATGCACCAGGATGCCACAGAATATGCCTCTAAGCGCCCTAGAATCCACCAAAGCACATTTTTGGCTGAGTGTAAGAGCAGAAAAAACATTTTTTGGGTGAGAACTAGGCTAGAGGGTGTGTGTGAGTGGGGTGGGGAGGCTTGGAGACTATATGAGGATCACTCTTTCATTGTTCTAGATCTCCTTGACATATTAACGAATTGTTGTTGGATTTTCGTGAAAAATCTATCTCTTTCCAAGCCCTATCAGTGCCTAATACATATTCCCAAGAGGTTGTCAGTGGGTACTCAGCACTCTAGCGTGTGCTTGAGCACTGAATTTCTGCCGGAAAACAATTCTAGTGCCTAGATCCAGTTGAGGATAGGCTAGGAGAGAGGAGATTATGCAACGGACTGCACAAGACCGGAGGCCCAGAGGACCAGATCGCACCAGCCACTGAGGCAAGCATGGTGGTCGAGCTTGAGACAGCGAGAGAGCGCCGGGCAGTCACGTCGTGCCAGACGCGGCAGAAAGTGAGTGTGGGCGATTGGCGTGGGATTTGAGTGGGCGGGTGCAGGTCTGTTGGGTGAGGCTGAGATTGGGGGAGGTCGTGACGAGGACGACGAGACGCGTGAGACTGACGATGAGGATGGTACAGCGCATGAGATCGGCGACGAGGCGTACGAGGCAGACGGCGAGGGTGCATGACGGGGTCATATGCTGGCATCATCAAGCGACAGGGAGGTGAGCGTGCTTCTGATCTAACCTACTATTCCAGTATTCTGTCTAAGGGCAAGGGTGGGCTCACTTGGGGTAAGTCAAGGTGAGATCGTGGGTTGCATTGAGAGTGCTGGACCAGAGGAAGTCTTGTTGAGGTGCAAGGGTCTGGTCCCAAGGAAAGCAAGGAAGGTGGAAAAGAGGTTGCTCACGTGCAATGACTGGAAGGACCGTCAGCTAGTTGATTGATTCTGGGTTTCAATAGGTTCATGTTGAGAGGAGTGGTGTATTTCTTGTCTGTCCGGCACTACATGCCATCGCTGGGGGTGCTGGGTGGGTTGGGTTCCAGGGACCACAAACAGTTCCGTTCCACTGCGCATCTGTGTGTTGTGCTTGGAGTCTGCCCCATAATTCTTGTTGCTTGGTGCACTTTCCCTATCTGTGTGTCTGGGTGCTCATGCGAATGTACTGTGCTCGTACTGTGTGCTGCGAACAGAGACCCAGATAGGGGCAAGAATTTAAAAAGTGTTTTTTTTAATGTGTTTTTTGCAGGGTGCGTGTTTTCTGGTTATTCAATCCGTCTGCGTAAAAGTGTGGTGCTTCCACTGTCCTTGACACCATCCTTCGCCACGTCACCCGTCCTGTTAGTCCCTGATGTACACTAGTCCCTTTGGCATCATTTGGGCATTTCTCTTCTTACATACATGGCCCACCACACGGCCGATACAGCATTTTCCCGCCGTTATGCCAAGAGCATTTTGATCAACTGCCCCGACCTCCGTTGTCCCGTTCCAGATGTTTCCAACAACGTCGACCACTTTCAAGAAAAGTTGACAGAATAATCACAAACCAAATCAATTTTTCGATATCGTTCCGTCGACTTCTCAAGGACGCTCGACTTTTGTAGAAAATTGTTGCGATATTCTCAAAGCACCCCAAGTTCTTGGCGGATCTTCTCGAATCGGCCACTTACGACAAGACCTTGCACGCGCCGCTCGGCTCAAATGTCAATGACCCGACTTATGCCTCATTCTCATTCTTGGAATTGTATATGTACTTGACATACTCGACACTCGTCATCAAATTACACTAGCTACTTAATACAAATTTTCCATTTATCCCAAAACCCCTAATCATCTATTGACCCACACCTCATCCCTGTAAACCACCTAAGTTTTGCTCGATGTAACACGTGGCTTCAAAGTGCAGCGGCACTGGAGGGGTACCCGATGCATGAACTACATGGCGACAACCTCACACAAGTTCTCAGCGCATCTCCACCATTCAGAATATCGCAGACTTTGCGATGACAACGGTGAACAGAGCGTTCGCACCTGGAAATAAGCAGTAGCTGCCGGTAAGTACTCCGGCGATGGCAGATGAGCAGCACTCAAACAACGACGCTGTTTTGTCAAACCAGGCTGCAACACGGTGCGAAGCAACAGGTTTTTGCAGTGAATGGTGCAGCAACGACGCACCCGACGGCCAATCCAGTGACGGACCCCTCGTGCTCAGCAAACCCTTCGCCTTCGCGACAGCCCATTGGGTTGATTGGAGGCACCGGCCGCCAAGCACGAATCGACGAAGACCTATACCAGAAATTATTGAAACTCAAGAACCTCAACACCCATCTGCTTCAAGAGCTGAACGCGGCAATGGAGGAGCTTCAAGTTTCTCGTGCACGCAAAGCAGCGCTCACCGAGAGAAATTTCCAACTCCCCAATACATCCCAGATTGGACCGGCACTCCCTGAGCCCCTTCGATCCCGCAAACTCCAAGGGACAGACGGTTAGGATGTGGCTCACGATTTTGGAGGTGTACTTCACCGCTGCTAGGGTCAACAACGGCAAAAAGAAAACTGATCTCGCGGCCTCGCTTTTGCGTGGCACGGCTTTGAGTTGGTGGTCCAATCTTAAGGCCATCCAACGGCAGCAGGAGACCAGCGGAGCTGCATCAACGGCTCTCATGACCGCTCTCACATCGTCAACTGTAGGCATACTAGCTCTCCAGCAGATCAACAGGATGTGGCACAGCTTTCTTACGCCACCAAAAATGTGGAGCGACTTTGCGTGCGCTACCCTCACTCACTTTGGGAAGCTGAACAAGAAACCTGACACGGTACAGACTCAAACGTGTATATCAACAGTCCAGAGTGGTAGAATACACTTGATGTTTCCACAAAATCATCACCGGTAGTGACCTCACCCCTGAAAAACTGCTGTTGTACCACAAGAATAGCCTGAAAAGAGATATTTGGTGAGCAATCACCATTTTTGGCATTTAAGGTGACCTTTCACAAGAGGTGACCGCATCCACAACGTCGACAGCTACGGTCGGATGGAAGAATCCATCAACTGGTGACCCGAGAGCCACAATCCTTATCGTGGCAAGGGAGATTTGCAGTCGGCCAAAACCTTGTCTTTGATTGAGCTTGAAACCATCGATGAGCGCGATCAATGGCTCTGCTGGACTTGCAAAACACCGAGTCATATACAGTGCAACTGCTAAAAGTGGCAAGACCAAGCCAAAAGGGAGGGACGTCGCAAAAAAAGAGCAAAGAGTCGAGAAATGGCAGAGGGCATGATTAGACGGCGAGCCTTGGGTCTGGTCAGAAAATCAGCGATGACCTATCGCTTATCTGAGCGGCTCACATCGACAAAGACTTCCTGATATCGCAAAGTTGAATGAGGGGTGCGAGGACAACCAACTGGTGATACTGCTACGAGTGCAACAGAGGGGTTGTAAGAGTCAAAGAACGGTACCAGCACTACTGCATAAAGGAGCTTCTCATAGTTTTCTTCGTAACGACATGGTTTGGAAGTTGGGTTTGTAGAACGAGCCTAGAGTTTTCAACGGGCGATTGTACTGTTGGCCTGAGGGTGAGTGTGCACCCTGGAGGGTCCCTAGCAATGGCTGGTTCACACCACCAACTGTTTTTGTAGAGACTGAAACTGTGGAGGCAAATGGTTCCAAGGATGGCAGAAAACTGGTCAGAGAGTGAGGCACTAGTTTTTGGCCTCAATTGACTGGGAATGAATTCTTTATCAAGGCCCACAAGCAGTAGCTTTTTATAGCCACTGATCTAAGCTTTCCAGAACACCAAAGCCTGCCAGATTTGAAGCTTCCTAGGCGATTCTATGGCTTCTAGAGTGGCCCTTGGTAGGCTGTGCTTTTCCCACCTAGGAAGGCATCCCTTCCTTCCTCTAGAAGCTTCTGCCCCTTCCTAGATTCCTCAGCTTGCTTCTAGTAGGAGGGAAGGTGTCCAGAAGACTTAGACACTTCTAGATGCCTTGTAGGACAAGTCACCCCTTCTAGAAGGTGTGCCACCAACCTGGACCCTCTCCTGGCCTTCTAGAAACTTAAAGAGGAACTCTAGAGGTTGAGCTAGCTTCCTGGCATCTATTTTCCACCTTCCTTGAGGCAGGACAGAAATTCATCTTGTGGGACTTGAACCCGGGCCCTTGCCTCTATAGGTGGACACCATTAACCACTAAGCCACTACGGCTTGCCTTTTTGGTGTTCCTTTTTGGAGTCACTCATGCCATGGTGAGGAGCATCACTCCAACAATCTCCCCCTTGCGCATCACCCATGGCAGTCGTCCATGCTCAACTTGCAACTGAGGAGCCTTTCTCCTCATGGGAGGCGATCTTTCAATTCATTGCTCCCTCCCAGTCAGCCCCATCCTTGTGGTTCAGTGCCTCCTTCATGCTCCATTTGCGTCAAGAAGACTTGTGCGAACCCAGTCCAAATGCCCTTGTCGGCAACGTACATTTTTTTCCTTCTTCGCACACGGCTGCTCGTGCGGGGCTCTTGAGGCGGTTGTTGTTGTTGTCCCCTTTCGGCGCCATCCTCTACAAGCGCCTGCCCCCCCTCTCTTGGAGACCTTGGAGACATCAGTCGACTCCCCACCTCCACGTCCATCTCCAGTGCTCCGGATTCTTCATCTGAACTAGCCGGAACAAATTCTGCCGCTCGTCCATCCCTCGGGCGATCCTCTCCGGCTGGTGCTATTGCGAGGACGTCACCCTCATTCACGTCCTCCGGCCTCTCCCCCTCAAAGAGTGGCAACCACTCCCCCCTCTTGGAGAGAACTGCCTCCTTGTCCGTCCAACGGCTTTTCTCATCGAATGTGACGTCACGACTTCGCATAATCTGCTACCTCCTTGGGTCAAAGAGCCGGTACGCCTTGCTTCCGCTCTCATACCCAAGGAAAACACACCAGTGGGTTCGTGGGTCCAGCTTGCTCCGCCCTTCACGTGCCTGCACAACCGCATGTGCAACAAAACCAAACGTGCGGAGGTGACCCATTGCCGGCTTCCTCCCGCTCCACATCTCTTGTGGCGTCTTCCACGCCTTGCTCTCATTGTCCTTCAAAGGCTTGGTCGGTGTGAGATTCATGATGTACGCTGCTGTCCTTGACGCCTCCGCCCAATACCGTTGTGTAAGGCCGGCGTCGCTCAACATGGATCGCACCATGTTAAGGATTGTGTGATTCTCTCTCTGTGCAACGCCATTCTGTTGTGGGGAGTGTGGAGTTGTTTTGTGCCACTCAATCCCCTTGCTCTTCATCCACCCAAGGCACCCCGCATATTCACCGCCGTTGTCACTCCGGAATGCCTTCACCTTCAACTCTGTTTGCCGCTCCACATCCGCCACAAACTCCTGCATGCACGCAAGGACCTCCCTCTTCCGCTTCATCGGGTAGAGGTAGAGTTTCTGGCTGTGGTCATCGATGAAGGTGAGGTAATAGCGAGCTCCGCCGATGGAGCTCTCTAGTGGTCCACACACATCTGTGTGTACCACGGCCAGTTTTGCTGATGCACGCGTCCCCTTGGCCACAAACGGCTGCCGCGTTGATTTGCCAATGATGCATGGCTTACACACGGTCTCCTTGGTTCCATGAAGGCCGCTGATTTGGAGACCCCGCACCAATTCCCTCTTAGCCATGTCCTTCACTGTCGATGGAGAAATGTGGCAGAGTCGGCGGTGCCATAGGTCCAGGTGTCCTCCATCCTTCGTTGCAAGATTGGCGGCGTTGGACCCCGCCCAGCTGCTGAGGATCTTTACGTGTAGCAGGTACAAGTCATCCTCCCTCTTGGCACACTCAATCAGCTCACCTGTGCCCTCCTTGCGGATGACGGCCTCGCTCTTTGTGAAGAGCACCTCAAGTCCCTTGTCAGTGAGGCGGCTTGCGGAGAGCAGGTTTGCCCCAAAGTTGGGCAAATGCAGCACATCGTGAATTGTGCTCGTGACAGATTTGCCATCCACAATTGACTCAATGCGGACATTACCCTCACCAGCGGCCACCTCTTTTATTCCATTGGCCATCGTCATGCGTCTATCCGAGGCGCCGTAGGTAAAAAATGCTGCCCTGTTGCATTGCCTGTGGCGGCCTGATCCGGAGTCAATGACGGCAACTCCCGGATCCTTCTAGTTGGTGGAGTTGTACGCCATAAGGGCGTGTTCATCTTTCTTCCCGCCCAACTGTGACCGATCTGTTTTTTTCTTGGGACAGTTGCGCACGTAGTGGCCCTCCTTGCCGCAGTTGAAGCACTCCCCCTTCTTGTCACCTTTCTTGGTGCCCTGTTTGGCACCCTTCCACTTGTCTCGCATCCACTCATTGTGCACGTACTCAGCAACCTTCGGGTACTTCGGCTCGTCGGAAGGCCAGCCACCAAGGAATGTGATCATAGGACTCCAACTGTCCGGCAAGGCCAAAAGGAGGATCATAGCTTGCAACTGAGAGTCGACCTCCCAACCGGTGGCCACGCACTTTGCTGCGAATGACTCAATCTGCTGCATGATCTCCATGACGTTGTCGCCTTCATTGGCTCGGAGGGTGACGAACCGTTTGAAGATGAAGAGCTGATTGGGAATGTTTCTTGACTGGTAGATGGAGCATAGTTTTGACTATGCTTCTGTGGCCAGGGTGCATCCTTGGATGTGCCCAAGTTGTGGCGGGCATAACGCGGACACAAGGAGCGCCAACGCCTTTTTATTATACTTCTTGTATGCCTCCTTTACCTCAGCCGTTCCAGTCTCTGACGGAGCACTCTCATTGCCCTTCACAAGCTCAAGCAGTCCCTTGTCGTTGAGGAAGACATCAAACTGCCACCTCCACAAGGCAAAGCCTGTCCCATCAAACTCAAGGACAGCGCGGCTGCTCTCTTGCTCACTGATC
This sequence comes from Penium margaritaceum, assembly GCA_023375785.1. Lineage (NCBI taxonomy): Eukaryota > Viridiplantae > Streptophyta > Zygnematophyceae > Desmidiales > Peniaceae > Penium > Penium margaritaceum. The sequence goes on from SZWC01014819.1 coordinate 36,661, forward strand.
GCCATGTCTTGGTGTTGGAAGTGTGAACTCAAGCTAGCTTGGAACCCCTTAGAAGTGTAGGCCCATAACCCTGAGGGTGAGTGTGCACCCTGGAGGGTCCCTAGCAATGGTTGGTTCACACCACCAACTGTTTCTGTAGAGACTGAAACTGTGGAGGCAAATGGTTCCAAGGATGGCAAAAAACAGGTCAGAGAGTGAGGCAATAGTTTTTGGCCTCAATATATTGGGAATTAACTCTTTATCAAGGCCCACAAGCAGTAGTATTCTATAGCCACTGATCTAAGCTTTCCAGAACACCAAAGCATGTCAGATTTGAAGCTTCTTAGCCGATTCTATGGCTTCTAGAGTGGCCCTTGGTTGGCTGTCCTTTTCCCACCTAGGAAGATATCCCTTCCTTCCTCTAGAAGCTTCTGCCCCTTCCTAGATTCCTCAGCTTGCTTCTAGTAGGAGGGAAGGTGTCCAGAAGACTTAGACACTTCTAGATTCCTTGTAGGACATGTCACCCCTTCTAGAAGCTGTGCCACCTTCCTGGACCCTCTCCTGGCCTTATACAAGCTTAAAGAGGAAATCTAGAGGTTGAGCTAGCTTCCTGGCATCTATTTTCCACCTTCCTTGAGGCAGGACAGAAATTCATCTTGTGGGACTTGACCCCGGGCCCTTGCCTCAATAGGTGGACACCATTAACCACTAAGCCACTACGGCTTGTCTTTTTGGTGTTCCTTTTTGGAGTCACTCCTGCCATGGTGAGGTGCATCACTCCAACATGTACATCCGTTGACTTAGCAAACCACTTTGACTACAAATTGGAGATCTGCATGACCTAATGGTTTAGGGGACTTGCACAATGAGTGATAAAGAAATCCTCCTCAAGCGATATCTCTTATACCAGCATCATCCCCAGGTTGACTAGAGTAGTGGATCAGTCTACATCATCATCAATGGCACACAATGACATCTACCTCTGGTCGAGCGACCCACGACGCAACAACGGTTACGTGAAGCAACAGGGGTGGAAGCAGCAAAGGAAGTTACGATACCCACAAAACGCCAACCGATAACTCTTGATGTGGCCAAGCGATGCCTAAAACATGGAGCTCAAGCATGGCTAATCCACATGGAAGCAAGGCAAGCAAAATAAATCACAATTACCGAAGCGACACAAATTGCATCAACACATTAGAAGTTCACAGCAATACTGGAAGAGTTTGTGGAGCTCATTGTGGAGTTTGAAGGGGTATTTCCGAACAAACTACCAGGAGAGTTACCACCACAATGCAACATCGGCCATCAGATGTAACTGAAGCCGGGTAGTAGACAAAAAGTGAAGGGGACCCGACGGATGAGCGATTACGAGTTGACTAAACTCAAGAAGCAGCCGGATGAGATGCTCGGACAAGGTTCATCCGACCCTCCACGTCACCTTACGCAACAGCAGTCATTTTTGTAAAAATGAAAACAGGAGAGATGCAAATGTGCATGGACTACCAAGCGTTCAACGACATCATTATCAAGAACCGTTATACCCTCCCGTGAGGAGACTGGAGTTTTCGACCAACTCCGTGGGGCCCAATTTTTCAGCAACATTGATCTATGCAACGGCTATCATCAGATGCAGGTATTTGACGAGGACGTCAAGAAGACATCATTTTGTACCAGATACATGCACTTTGAGTTCACGGTCATGTTGGTTGGACTCACAAATGCCCCCGCAACGTTTATGACCGCAATGAGTAATGTTTTTTGCCCATACCTTGACAACTTTGTCGTTGTGGATCTCAACAACATCCTCTTGTACCGATGTACCCCAAGGGAGCACAGTATACGTTTTCAAAAGGTTCTCAAGGTTTCATACAGAGAGATTATCTTGAAAAACTCTCAAAGTGCAGCTTTGGTTGCCGTTTGATTGAGTTTTTGGGCCACATCATCGGCGGTGGACGGATCACCATGGACCTCAAAAAGGTGAAGGCAATTGCTGATTGGCCGACACCCACAAATGTTCATGAAGTTCAAGTTTTTTGGGCTTCTGCAATAATAACATTGTCAACTTATAATGGACTATGCCTGGGTGTCAGCGCCTCTTTCTGATCTCACCCAGAAAGCCACCGAGTTGAATTGGGGGCGTAGTGAACAAGAAGCATTTAATTCTTGAAGAAACGCTCTGAATGTAGTACCAGCCGTACGATTGGCGGATCCAACGGTGGATTACATCATGGCCACCAATGCATCCGTGCGAGCCATTGGAGCTGTTCTCCTCCAAGACAACAGCGGTGGAGAACAATTGGTCACGTATATGTAGAGAAAGTTACGCGAGCCAAAACTGAATTACATGGTGCACAAGAAGGAGATGCTCACAGTCTTGCACGTGTTTAAGTCACGAGGATGCTACCTGGAATGCCGGAGATGCATCTTCTACACCGACCATCACGCCGTGAAACATCTCAAGACCCAGCTGAATGTAAGCCATTGACGAACTTGGTGGATGGATTTCCTCGAGTCCAACTTCAACTGCGACATCGGATACTGACCTGGAAAAACAAATCCAGCAAATTCTCTATGTCGATGACCGGATCTAATGGCTGAGGTCAACAATTTGCTCACCGAATGAGACCTGTACCTTGCGAGGCTGTTTGCGAAGGGTTACGAGGAGTTCGACGGGTATGAAAAAACCAAGTTTTGGTTCGACGACCCCTACTGGTAACAGCGATTCACTCGCCAGGTCGTCTTGCCTCTGAGCAAGGAGTTACAACGGATGCTATTAGAAGATTACCATAGCACTGGTTCAAGTGTGTGCCTCTACGCTCTGACACATGGCGAATATGACTGAGAGGTACTGTCAAGGGAACTTGACAACTAGGAAGTACTACTTCCCGGATGATTTGTTTAGGCGGGGATGGACTACCGCCGTGGCAAGTGTAGGTAAATAGGGCTGGGCTTCTTGACTCAAAAGCGTGATGTCAAAGGTAGAGAGTGGAGGAGGAGATGGAGGGGGGATGGCGACAAGGGTTGAGGCAGCGGCAGCTGTGTAGGAGGAAGAGAGCATGGGGAATTCTGTGGTGTGGGGCATTGGAAGGACCAGCTGTTCTTACACAATGAGGATGGGTCTGCGGAGTGCAGCTCATGTGTATGCATCCTCCTTGTGGTGGCTGCCGCCGGAGCTTCTGACACCAGCACAGCCTCCTTCATGATTCTTGCCCATCACCCGGCTAGGGTAAGGAGGGGTGCAAGCAAGTTGGCAGGTGAGGGCTTTTTTAGGGAGAGCACATATCGAATTCATGGGACTCATCCCAGAAACAATGGCACAGTCTATCATTTTTAAGGGCCATGAAGGCTGAACCTAAGGCTACTTTCATTTTTTGTTGCAAAGTGTTTGTGAATCTGCGGAGTGGCCACACCATAGAACGGAACTTTGCATCACAACGTCTCTGCCAAAGCAGTTGAGGGAGAACAGAGTGAAAATATTTCAAAGATGAGGAGTAGGGGTGTAAAGTGGCAATGTACCAAAGAAAAGTGAGAACCGATGTGGGTCGTAAATTTTTCATGATGCTTTTGATGCAAGAATTGTAATCAGTGAAAGCGAGGCATGCAAGGAAGATGTGCAACATGTTCTCTTGGGAGTGGAAAAAGGGGCACATTTGATCCTCATCGTCAGTAATCAGGGCCAGACAAGAACCACTTTGAAGGACGAGGCAAGCAATACATGTTTTGACGTCACGGGCTTCTCAAGGGGCTCAACCATCATGGATGGTGGTCATGATCTCTGTCTAAGGGGGGGAAGAGCCCATGAGGGTGGTTCATTCCACACATGGGTCGGCTAGTGTAATGGGGAAGAGCTTTTTTTTCATTTCAAGACAACACGCCCTTGGGGATGTGAGAGATTCTAACATTTCATGCACCCGATGGAAGCCATATGGGCAGTGGATCCATGATTGGTGGAAGATCCGAGGGGTGTTGATTCCTGTAGTCCACAACTTCGGGCTAATTGAAGAAAAAATCTTTTGGAGAGTAGTGGTGGGGGGAATTTTCAGGGCGTGTCATTCAGACATGAGAAGAAGAAGGAAAAAAAGGGAAAGGCTGACAAGGGTGTTCGCAGAGAACTGTTACATTCAACACCCTTGTTCATGAGAGCTGTGTATGGATGTGCACTGGCCTTGAGGTCTATTGGAATGAACCATTGGCTCAACAAGGCCATGAATCTAGTATCAGGGGGATCATTCCTCTCTAAAACCCATACCAAGATGTGCAGGAGAGCATGGATGACCAAAATGAGGATGTGAGTCTCACAGCTATGATCTGGCCTCTAATCTCTTAGGTATCAGAGGATGGAACCCTGTGCCATCCAGCTGGATGAGAATTTCACAGACATCGTGATCAGAAAGTCGTCACATTTACAATAACCAGAGGTCAAGAGTTTTACAAGTAATTCCATGATTCAATGCTGCTTTTCCATGGAAAAGAAGGAGTAGGAGCAAGGGCGCGTTGGAAATGGAGCTGAAAACCTTGTGGTATTCATTTAGATATGCTTTCTATGAAGGATAGAGTTTCGAGGATGAGCTGAGAGCATTGGACGAGGTTTTTGCTTTAGGGTATGAGATGAGGCCTAGACCTAAGATGTTCCACAACTTTGTTGGTTCAAGAACACATATTGGTACCCATAGCACGTGCAAGGACTTGACCTTCATCACAGGGTCATAGAGGTTGAGCCCTCCAAGGCTTCTAGGCTTAGTGAGTGTTGACATGCGAAAGTAGCAGAAATGACGTGCATCGTATGTGACTGCAGCGTTGGCGACAAGGTTGTGTACAATCCGGCGTATATGCTTGTGGTCGGCAGGGGGAGGGAGGATGGTGGCATGGTGTACGATTGAAGCAAGAAGATTTTTTTTTTCCAAGAGTGACTCTTGCAAGCAATGTGGCATGCATGTCTGACATGATTTCTCTTTGACCAAGAGTTTTTCAAGTAAGGGGTTTCTACTGTGGGAATGGTTAAGCTTGGGCATGAAGAAGACACCAAAGATGTGTTCCAGAGATGATTTCCATGGGAAAGGGGTTGGAATGGTTAAGGGAGTATGTGGGAGTGATCCCAAGGAGAAGATTTCTTATTTGATGGGGTTGTTATAGCCCTGAGGAATCTTTGAAGTTGGTTGGAAAGGAGGTGAGGTAGTGAAGTTCTCTTTCATAATTCTGGAGGATGGTGACATCGTCTGCATATTCCAAGGCATATTTTGTGAGGCGAGAGGGGTCTAGAACTCTTTTATCCTGCATGGAGATACGGGGAGGTAGCCCATTTGTAAACTGTTGAGCCATGCTTCAAGGGAGAGGGGAAAGAGTATTGGGGCTAGGGGGTATCCTTGTCTAACACCAAAGTTTACAAGAATTGGATCAGTCAAGTGGTCATTTATTAGTAGGGATGGGGAGTGGTTTCTAAAATGCATGTGATTTTTTGTTTGAGACCAAAACACTTGAGGACTTGGAGGGTGGTGTGAATGAGAAGTGGTTCCTGTGGGCGTGGGTGGTGGATGGGGGTTCAGTGAAGAGGCTTGAGAAGAAAGAGCAAGAGTGATTAGATATACCCTCATGGATTGTACCATGCGTTTTGTAAGAGACTTGCAGGCTAGAGAAGCATATGCGAGCTTTGTGTTCGAGCAGTTGGGAGGTAAGGTATGCAGAGGGTTGTTCTGAACCGGTGAGTTTTGTGTTTTGTAGTTTGAGGTAGAGGAATGATACCTCATCCTGCAAGTACGAGTTTGGTTTGACATTGGGCCTTTGATAGGAATGCAAAAGTACGCTCTACAAATTGTGGTGAGAGCGGCCGGTCTCCATCAACGTGCCACAAGCAAGCAAATCCACAGAGCAGAATCTCCTTCCTTCTCCATCAACGCACAACAGACCTCATGCATCCCTGTCACCAGTTTCTCCTCCGTCAAAACTGAAATCACCGCAACAACAGCCAACCACTCTCTTCCCAAGAAAAGGCCTCCTCTGCACCAGTCCAAAAGCAGTTCCCAAAGAAGACGCCGCTGGCTCCTTTCACAGACTCGCACAGTCATCAGCTTCCCATCACAAGAAACGGAACGTGCCACAACAGACCTCTTATTGACAACCTTTGAAAGGGCAGTTCCATCTCCTCACCTCTCCTCATCCACACTCTCCGATTCACCAGAATCCAGTGAACCAAGCTCTACAGAGTCATCCCGCCACCAATCAGTCTACGCAGCAACAAAACTGCCTCGCTACCTTCCCCCACACCTCCGAAATCAGACCAACACATCAGCGTCCGTATCCATCAGCACCACCAATGTATGACCAATCACCTCACCCCTGAAACTGTGTATCGACAAGTGTATTGGGAAGTGAACATATCAGTGAACATGGACATCTTACAAAAACTAGTGCATAGCACATGTAATCCATTATAAGTAACACCTTATACGAGGAAATTATGTTTGGGCTCTTGTGACATGAATTGACGTTGGTGATCTCTGAGAAATGTTTGCATATAGGAATACACTTTTTGATACACCAATTGGTGAGTGTATGAATTTGGGGTGATTAACCATAACTCGCACCACCTCCACTCTTGATGAGTCATCCTCATATCCCACATACTCCTTTGAAGATTTCAGCAGCTTCATGAGGACCTTCTGTGGGATGACCCTCTCCCAACCAAACAGCCCATTGGCAACATCACCTCCAGAGCAGGCAGAACAAAGCTCTCCATCATTAAAGGACCCAGAGGTAACAAACCCCAGAAGAGTGCCTGACCTGTCTCAGCCAACTCCACATGACTGCCTGATCATTCAGCAGGGCCAGTGTCTTCCTTCAACTCCATCACCTCACAATGCTCTCAAGGCTGACCACAAGTCAGCATCCCTTTCCTGACTCAAGACCTTCCAACGACAACTTGGAGGTCACCAGTGGGTGCCACACTGGTGGGTGTCACAACCCATCTATTCAACTCCATTCCCCTTTTCGGGAAGTCACCAGTGGTACCAACGCTTCTCTCTTGCCAAAGCCCTCTCCGATTGCAACTCTGGAAGCACTGTTTTCAGTATCACCGCATGCGGGACTCCCAGTCCTACATTGTGTGTTGTGGCATTTGGTGCGGGTGTCAGAAACATGTGTCAATTGCTACAAGACATGCACAACCGGGGTCCTTCCACAAACAAAGAATGCCAAATACCCCTTCAGAACCCGCATGGCCCAGAAAAAGAAAACAGAGAAAAGAGCAAAAGCCGGCTCATCCCCGAAACTGGAAAGGACCAACGGCTTCGACGGGAATTACCATGTAACAGCCAGTGCGTCTCACCAAGCGGCCAGTCACCGCCACCAACTAACTGGCATCATTGTTCAGCAACCGGCATGTGCCTCGGTACCCACGTCATGACAACAAGACACAGTAGGTGTGTTCCTGATGTGATATCGCAGCCAACATCAAGCTCAATGAGATGCAGCAGCCATCAGCTGCCGAAGGCGGCTCCTTACCTTTCGCCCACCATAACGCGCAGACGCAACTAGCACAGTCTAGCTTAGACTGACCTAGGACTACTTAGCTAACTATCTCAACCTTTTTCATTTTCTTCTGTTCAAGTTATCATATCAATCATCTTATAGTTCCTCTTCTGCTGCCCGCCTACAGGCTGTGGCACTTGCATCTCCTTTATGTCTCCATGATAGTTGGGCCCCTCCTGAATCTCGTGACGTGAAAATCCGCATTACTTGCCTCGCCCTTCAAAGCAGCACCCGTATGGCCCCCGTTGTTGACGATGAAGACCGAGTGTGTCCTTTTTGTCATTCCCTTGAAAACACCCCGCACATCTTCCTTGAATGCCCCGCCTTGGCTGACTATACTTCTTATGTTGGAAAAATCATTCAACATTATTCTGGCATCCATAACACCCCTTGGTTCTCACTCATACTCGGAACATTGCCACCGCACATCCCTACCCTACTCCTTTGGAACGTTTTCCACTCTATATTCATCCACGTACTGTAGCAAAGACGTTGTGATGCGAAGTTTCAATCCACGATATGGCGACTTCGCAGGTTCACAAATGCATTACAACAACAGACAAAAGTGGCCTTAGGCTCAGCCTTCATGGCCTTGCCAAACAACAGAATGCGACGCTGCTTTTGGGATGAGTTGCTTAAGTTTCTCATATGTCTCCCCTCGCAAAATCCCAGCTTTCCCACCCACTTGCACCCCTCCTTCCCCTGGCCAGGTGATGGGGAAGAATCGTGGCAGCGGCAGCGGGTCCGGCGGGAGTCAACGCAAGAAAGCACGATTGGATGAGCCAGACTCAGGAGACCCCTCATCGTCACGCGAGACCGGCTGATCATCACAGTGCACCACACCTCAGCAGTCCCCACGCCCCCTGCCTTTTTCACAGCTGCCGCCTGCCCCACCCCTACCTCCACCCCTTGCCCAATCCCCTCCTCCACTACCTACCCTTGATCTCACCCTTGTCAACCGCGATGCCCAGCCAGAGCTGCATGCAATCACCACCCCAGTAGCCCACCGCTGCCTGAGCAAAACATCAGAGCAGAGGTACTTCCTCGTTGCTGAGTTTCCCTGGCAGCACCTTTCAGCCCTTTCCGCCCTGTGTCGGAGCGTGGAGGCACGCATCGACACCAACCCAGATCTCTTTCCCCCTCCTGCTGGCCTCCCACCAGGCTCCCAATCCATCGTCACCATCAGGAATTAATCTACATCACCAGCATCAGGTTCGGCATACATCTTTCTCACCTTCCGCACAGAGGATGCATGTTCAACATTCCTTGGCCTCAAAGACCTTGAGGTACTCGCAGACGCTCCCCTTGTCCTAGGATCCCCTTCCTCACAACCCACACAAGAAGACCCCACCCGTACGGCCGCACCACAACGCATCTTCTTCACTGCAACTCTCTCCAGATCCCTCCCGTCTGCACTTGAGGACCGCTTTGGTCTTATGCCCGGTGCAACAACCCCCCCGAAACCCAAGGTCCAGGTCGTAGTGAAGGATGTCCCCCCCCTCCTTCCGCATTGAGGAACTCACAGCATACTTCACGCAGCTGGGCCCACCCACCCCAAGCAGCTCTGACCCCTCTCCACCTTTCCTTGTTGAAATCCGCGTCTTCAAGCAGCTGACCGCCAGACGAGGCGGCAGAGCCCTCGACATCTTTGTCGGGGAGGCCATCCACCCCCCCC
>SZWC01014820.1:19525-49312 GCA_023375785.1 Penium margaritaceum
GAGAGAGAGAGAGAGAGAGAGAGAGAGAGAGAGATTGAAGATTTATAAGATACCTCTTCCAAATTGGCAGAGAAAGTACGATGTTGCCAAAGCTTGGTTGAGAGTATCAACATAAAGAGCTTCACCGGGTTATGGTGAAGCTAGAATCTATGCAGGAGGTTGAGGCAGCAACGTTGTTGATGCAGCGTGCGCGCTTCCATGCTCGTTGCTTAAGTCTGCTGCCCTCTCATTCTGCTGCTCTAGAGTGTAAGTCTGTGAGCTCTGGGTTTGTTACTCGGAGATACGCGCACCAGAGTTAGTGCCAGAATATAGCTGAAAACTGGAAGTGACTGATTAGTGATCAAGAATGAACAGCAATGGGAGACCCCTCCAAGTTCTAGCTCCCCCCCAGCTCTGTAGAGCTTGTTACTCAGATCACCAGCAAATCAGAAAATAGCTATATCATCAGGCTGGCAGGTTTTCTCGGTGAGGCCTGCCAGACGGGCGACAGCCCAAAACCCGGGCGTCATCCGTTTTGCCTAAAAACTGGACCATACCATAATACCGACGCTGCAAACACAGCCGTGTGGTCAGAAACAGCTAGAAAAATAGTAGCAAAGAGTTATGACTGCCCAAACCCAGGTAGTGCCTACGCTGGTCTAATGTGCCAAACAGTGTCCCACAATATGAAACATGGACCCTAGGCAGAGCATGACGCAGTAGACACAACAGCACAATCAGATCCAGCACCACAAGCACGCAGAGAACCTCTACAGAGCCAGTGACCGCCGGCGGCTCGACTACCAAGGAGGCCTGCCGATGGAGGTGAGCACGTTGACGTAGGGATGAGGCTCCAGCAAACTGCGAGTAGGCCTAAGCGTGCGTCAACTCCACCGGACGACACTGCAGCGACGTCAAGTCTCGTCGTTAGTCATCTACACGCCAATGTACACAAGCCGGGAGGACACAACAGAGTATAATGAGTGACGCAGAAAAACCAACCCTCCCCCATGACTCACAGGCGCAGTGCACATGGGCAGGCAGCATCGCATGTGACGGATCAACTCCCCCAGGGCACATGGATACGGAAGCGAGGACAAATGGTGTTACTCACAAACGCACACTGAGTGAACTCACAGCCTTCTTGAAAGAGTCGCGCTTCTGTGCCTTGGTCAAGAAGTGAGCCAATTGTCCTGCTGTCTTGACCCACACAATGCTAATGCTACCGTCATGCAACAATGAACGCACGTAGTTATACTCAACATTGATGTGCTTTGTGCGTGTATGATGCACGCCATCATTATCGGCGATGGCCATGACACTCTCATTGTCACAATGCAACATGATGGACGCGATGGGCTGACACACCTCGGATAACAGACGACACAACCACATGCTCTCACATGCGCCTGAACCAAGGGCTACATACTTAGCCTCAACGGTGTTGCGTGCAATGCACCCTTGCTTGCCACTACGCCAAGACACCGCTGTGCCGCCAACCAGAAAGATCCAACCTGTGCAACTCTTACCGTCAGGACTGCCGGCCCAGTCACTGTTGGTGTAGCCCACCGCGACAACAGACGGCTGTCGGTGAAACATAAGACCTCGCCGTGGAGTCGAGACAACATAGCGCAGTACTCGGATCGCAGTCTCGAAGTGATGAGGTGATGCGGTTCCTCAGAGAACTAAGCTAGGAGGTTGATGGCCAACGCGATGTCTGGACGCGTCGTCGTCGCCAGGAACATCAGTGACCCGATGACGCGCACATACGCGGTCACGTCTACTGGCTCCTCCACCACAGTTAGATCGGAGCTTTTGAGCATCGCCTGACTGTCTGGCGACATGGGTGAGGATGCTCTCGGCACGAGGGACAAGTCCTGAGAGAAGCGTCCGGACAGGGTGCTGACGTAGGCAATCTGATGGACATGTAGTATGCCAGTGGAGCGATCACGCTCAAGTTCCATGCCCAGAAAGACTCGCGCTGGCCTGAGGTCTTTTATCGGGTAGGCGCCGTGCAGCAGGTCCTTGACCCGCTGGATGGCAGCCGCATCCGCTGATGCAATGAGCAGGTCGTTGACATAGACCAAGACGGCGACGAGCGCCTGACCTCGCGGGCTAATGAACAGCGCAGGATCGGCAGAGCTGCGAAGGAGGCCACCGCTCATAAGCGTACGACTGATTTCTTGGTTCCAGCAGCGTGGTGACTGCTTCAAGCCATAGAGGGCTTTCCGCAGCTTCCAGACCTTGCCAGTGCTGTCGTCAAAGCCTGGGGGCTGCACCATGTAGAGCTCCTCGCCCTCCAGTGAGCCATGGAGGAAGGTGTTGATAACATCCATCTGATGTAGTTCCCACCCATGCTCTGCAACCAGGCTGAACAATGCGCGGCTGGTGGATAACCGACCGACCGGTGCAAATATCTGGTCATAGTCGATCCCAAGTATCCGAGCAAACCCCTTGGCCGTGAGACGGGCTTTGTACTTGTCCAGAGATCCATTTGGCTTCCATTTTCGTCGGAGAACCCACTTGGCGCCGATGGCCTTGCGGCCCCGAGGAAGGTCGACGAGCTCGTAGACGTGATGTTGTCGGATGGCAGCTAGCTCGTCGGCGCATGCCGCTTCCTAGTGTGCGGCCTCGGGAGACGCCCGATCCTCGCGCAGGGTGGCTTGGTCCTCTGGTCTCTCAGTGGGGCAGACTGTGAGGGCATGCGCCTTCCGTGCCCCTGGCGGCAGCTGCTTGAGTGCGGCCGTAACGGCATACCTGTGTTCCTGATGGAGTAGGGCGTAGCCCAGAGCCGACCCTGGATGTAGGTCTGCAATGACTGACAGTGTAGCCAAACCAAGTGCCTTCGTGCCAAAGTCCCCACTCATGACCGTGGGACTGGAGCCACGTCTCCAAGGTAGTGGATCTGCATCTCACCCTAGGGGTCATGGGGTGAGAGGACGTGCAGAGGTGGCCTGAGTGCTAACTGTCGAGACCCTGGGTCTGAGGCTCCCGCCTGGACCGTGTGTGTAGCGAGCCGACACGGACGGGGGAGCCTGCTCTGAAGGGCCGACAGACGCAGATGGGGCGGCTGGCCTGGAGGGGCCGGCAGACACAGATGGGGCAGCCGGCCTTGAGGGGCTGGCGGACACGGACGGGGCAGCCGGCCCTGAGGGGCTGGCGGACACGGACGGGGCAGCCGGCCCTCTGGGACTGGTAGACATGGACGGGGCAGCCGGCCCTGAGGGGCTGGTGGACACGGACGGGGCAGCCGGCCCTAAGGGGCTGGCGGACACGGACAGGGCAGCCGGCCTTGAGGGGCTGGCGGACACAGACGGGGCAGTCGGCCGTGAGGGGCTGGCAGACACGGACGGGGCTGCCGGCCCTGAGGGGCTAGCGGACACAGACGGGGCAGCCGGCCCCGAGGGGCAGACGTCCACTGACGAGGAAGCCGGCCCTGAGGGGCTGGCGGACACAGATGGGGCAGCCGGCCCCAAGGGGCTGACGTCCATCGACAAAGAAGCCGACCCTAAGGGGTTGGCGGCCACAGACGGGGAAGCCGGCCCTGAGGGGCTGGCGGCCACAGATGGGGCGGCTGGCAAAAATGGGTCCGTGGACGCAGGCGATGGACCACCCGGACGCGGGAAGACGGAGGACGGACTCACCACTCCCCTACGTGACGGGAGGAACATCGACACGCCTGAGTGAACGAGGTCACGGGGAAACAGGTCCTCAAAGAAGAGGGCATCCCGGGACTCGACAATGCAACGGCGAGTGGGATCCCAAAATTGCCAAAGAAGGTGCACGGGGGATCGCGAGGGTCGAGCTTGCCACCCTGGTGCGGGGCAGGCAAACAGACGATGGCGACGCAACCACAGACACCGGCTGGACGCAAGTCGGCACGTTCTCCACACCAATGCTGGTATGGGGTGGACTGACGAGGAATGGGTCCATGGGGAATTCGGTTCTAGACCCATGTCATGTAGGTCATGGCCTCAAAGTAGAAGCCGTCAGAGGTGCCGGATCCGACCTGCATGGTACGGACGGCGTTGGCCATGGTGCGGTTTTACCGCTCACAGACCCCGTTCTGGGCGGGCGTGTACGGCGCCGACGTCTGATGATGGACACCATGGGAGGCAAGGAAAAGGGTGGTCTCTCCCCAAAACTCGCCCCCGCGGTCTGAGTGGAAGCGGTAGAGGGAGCGATCACACTCGAGTTCAGCGCGGACAAGCCAATCCCGAATGGTGGGCGCGACGTCACTTTTCTGCCGCAGGCAGAAAACCCAGCGATAGCGAGAGTAGTCGTCCGTAAGGGTCAGAACGTAATGACCGTACTCAACGACAGACTCAATCGAGAGAGGACCCATGATGTCAGAGTGGACGAAGTCGAGCAGGGCGGATGCTCGAGAGGCAAAGAGGGGATAGGTGGAGCGGTGCATCTTGCCTTGAGCACAATCGATGCACTCCGTGGGACACGGCAGAGGAAAGGAGGCCGAGTCAAGACCCGTGGCTGGTTGTATGCAAAGCATGCTGTCAATAGCAGCAGAGTGGACGTGACAGAGGCGGCAATGCAGGAGGCACGTGTGTTGTGGAGACACTGTGCTGGTGACGAACACGTGGCCAGTGTCAGTCGACAAAGAGGAGACAGAGGTGGGAGCAGTTAGGCGCGGTACATGCCACAAGTTGCCGCGGGCGGTGGCATGCAGGACAACACGACCGGACGGACGTAGCGACACAGTGCCCACGCCATGTGAATGCAAAATGTCCATCCTCATGCGATCAAGGGAGGTGACAGACATGAGGCTGAGCTCAAGGCTAGGGACGAAGAGAACATCAGTCAAGAAGACGTCACCCGTAGGTACACAGAAACGAACAACGCCGACACCATGAACGGGCAAGACCTGACCAGATCCCGTCCAAACCCCGGTGACATCAGTGACGGGATCAAGCACACTAAAAGCCTTGCGCGAGGCCGTCATGTGATGCGTGGCCCCTGAGTCGATGATCCAGGTCTGTGACGGATCCCGGACTGGAGAGGCCAGGTCGCTGGCAGTCACATTGCAATAGGCGAGCGACGCTGAAAAAGTGGACAGAGGTGCAAACCGCAAGTGCCAGTCATCTAGCCAGGCAACATCGCCTCGAAGAGGAGCGGGAGAAGAGAGGGCGGCACAGGACGGGACAGGCGGAAATACAGGCCATGTGCACAGCAACGACTCTGTCATGCAGGGCGGAGAGGAACTGGCAACGACGAAACTTGTAGTTCCCATGGGGAGGAGGGCGAGGAAGTCCGAGCTAGAAGGCAATGAACTAATCCAGCTGGCGCTCACGGGCAGAGGGTCTGACGGAGTATACCGACTGCGGTGTGATGGTGCCAGAGTCGGGGAAGGGAGAGGAGGGAGCCAGTGACGAGATAGCATGTGCGGACAGCTGTGAAGGATGCTGAGGTGGGGCCGTCAGGAGTGGCGTTGATGTGACGGGAACAGCGACGGCTATGGCGCTGGTGGCAAGGCGGCGCTCGCGCTGGCGACGCATGGTGGCGATGACACGAGCCTTGTCAGTTGGAAGCAAACATGTGTACCATCCGTGTCTAGACTGGCCATAGTTATGGCAAACGAGGTTGGCGCTGCCACATCCATTGGTCTGCTGCTAAGTGCCCTCACCCTTCTTGCCCTTCTTCTTCTTCTTGGTAGAGGAGGGGACGCCGGAGGATACTGCTGCTGCTGATGGGGTGGCGATGGTCACTGACGCGACGGTAGGAGCGGCAACGGCACGAGCGGCGATGGCAGGAGCGGCGAAGGCAGGCGAGGCGAGGGACTCTGTGCGATGGATGTGGGACTCCTGACGAGCTTTCTTGATACAGAGGAAGTGCTCGTACGCCAAGGGCATGAGAGTACCCTGCGCGCCCATGGCTTCGAGAACGTCCTGGGAGTAGTGGACAAAGTCCACTGGACTCAGTCCTTTCACACATCAGCGGTTGTACAGTGGCAGCCGCGGCATACGCCAAACTCGACAAGGTGTTTCAGTCCTCCTCACTTGCCAACCGTCTCTTCATTCTACAAAACCTCATCAGCATGAGGCTTGGTGAAGGGGAGGATGTCTCCGCCTTTATGCAGAAGTTTGAGACGCTCTTACAACAAGCCACCAGCATGGGGTGGGACCTGAAATCCGACATGCAGGCCATGATTTTTTCTGATGATGCTGCTGGAAAGTTGGGGTCCCATGATAACGGTGATTGGAGGGTGGACTGAAGATCTAGTTTCCTACACCACCGTCTCTGAGTATGTGAGAATGAAGCCATGCGTCATAGTAGTAGTGAAGCAAACATGGCTTCCTTTGCCTCATGGAGCAGCGGCACCTTCCGCAATACCTCCTCCTCTGGGTACAAGGGAAACAATAGCACTAGCAACAGTGGAAGGGGTACAAAGCACCAAGGAAACTGCCACAACTGTGGCAAGGCTGGACACAGGGCTCAAGAGTGCCGTGCATCCAAGAGAGAGGGAGGAGATGGGGATGAATGGCGAGGGGGAAACGGTGGGAAGGATCCCACAAGCTTGCTGGCTAAGTGTGCCTCCAACAAAGGGAGGGTGATACGCAGGCCAGGAGCCTATGGCCTTGACTCGGGCACAAACGAGCACACCACTTACAAGAAGAGAGAATTAATCTCTCTTGCTCCATGTAACAAGAACTTCAGAGTCGCCAACAGCAAGGTTGAGGTAGCTGAGGGCATTGGTGACAAGCTGGTCACAGTGGGTGTCAACGGTGGAGATTCCGACCTCAAGCTAGAGGGGGTGGTCTACTTGCCCTCCTTCATAGCCAACCTGCTCTCCATCTCTAAGATAACTGACCATGGCATAACAGTGGTCTTTACAGAGAAGGAAGCGGTGATAGTTCCTACCAAGGACATCAACATCTCGTACTCTACCAAGAAGATTGTCGCACACGTTCCTCGCATTGATCAACTCTACGTCTTGCAGACCAAAACGACAACTTCACCGGCTGAATCCTTGGTCAAGAGTGATGATGAGGAGAGTAGCGATGCAGACTCAGATGAGGAAGGACATGTTGGAGCAACGGAAGCAGTGGCAATAGATGATTCGGCAATAAAACCACAAGCAAATGCAACCACCGGGGCTTTTCATTCTAGCCTGTGCACATCCTCCGAGAACCTGTGGCATAGGCGCTTTGGGCACGTGGCTCATCCCACATTGGAGCTCATGGGAAAGCAGGAGCTAGTGCGTGGGATGGAGCTAGGTGATGAGGTGAAGGGAGTGGCGATCATGTGTGAGCCATGCCTTCAAGGCAAGGCAAAAAGGAAACCCTTCAAGCGCAATGGCACGCGTACTCTCGCACCTCTTGATCTTGTCCACTCTGATGTATGTGGTCCCTTTTGCATACCGTCAAATGGAGGCAACAAATATTTCCTTACATGCATCAACGACAACAGCCGCAAAGTCTGGATATACTTTCTCAAAAAGAAAAGTGAGGTGAAGGAGAATCTGCAGGCCTTTGTCGCTATGGTTGAGCGAAAGAGTGGAAAGAAGGTGAACGCATTCAAGACAGACAACGGAGGAGGGTGCGAAGCTTGCAGGAAATGGCTCAAGACACAGGGCATTGAACACCAGAAAACTATGCCCTACTCACCTCAAAGCAACGGCGTAGCAGAGAGGATGAACCAGACGCTCCTAGGCATGACAAGGTGCATGCTCTTTGACGCCAAGCTTCCTCCTAGGTTTTGGGCTGAAGCAGCACNGCAAGGTGAAGGAGAATCTGTAAGCTTTTGTCGCTATGGTTGAGCGACAGATGGAAACAAGGTGAAGGCATTCAAGACGGACAACAGGGATATGTACAAAGCCTGCAAGGAGTGGCTCAAGACACAAGGCATTGAATACTAGAAAACTACGCCCTACTCACCTCAAAGCAACGGCGTAGCAGAGAGGATGAACCAGACGCTCCTAGGCATGACAAGGTGCATGCTCTTTGACGCCAAGCTTCCTCCTAGGTTTTGGGCTGAAGCAGCACGTACGGCTACCTATCTTGTGAACCTCACACGTGCAGCAGCTCTGCAAAGGAGAGGCAAGAAGAAGCAGACACAACAGTTGAAGACGCCTCAAGAAGCATGGTCAGGCAGGAAGCCGGACGCCTCCCATCTCAAGGTGTTCGGTTGCACCGGGTTTGCCGGCGAGGGCCCTGGAAAGCTTGATGCAAGAGCACGAAAGTGCATTTTGATCGGCTATGACACCGCCCACAAAGCTTATTGACTATGTGACCAAGGAGCTAAGAAGGTCATCCGCAGCAAAGACGTGGATTTCCACAAAACGTCTCGGAGTAAGGGAGAACATCTCGAACTCGAGAACGCTCCAAAACAGGGAGAGTGGCTTACTCTCCTTGAAAAGGGAGACGAAGCACCAGCACAATGGCATGTGATAGGTGCTACAACAGGGAGAGGAGCTCATGAAAATGACTCGGAGGAATCAGACTCTGATTCCGACGTATCTGATCCTCTGGAACATGAGGAGGATGCCTCTCCCATCATCAATGACGAACTAGACCTCCAGCCTCCACATCAACAGCACCAGCCAGCAGGTTCAAGGAGTAGTTCACGCCTCAAAGTACCTCGGCAGCACAACGACGCAGATAGGGGTGAATGGACAGGCTTCAACTATTCATTCTTGGTTCAAGAGGAGCCAACGTTTGTCGCAGAGGCACTCACTCAGCCTGACAAAGCCGAGTGGGACAAAGCAATTCGCAGTGAACTCAGCTCCATTGAAGAGAATGGGACATGGGTGCTAGTGGACAGACCTGCTGGGGCTCACGTTGTGGGGTCCAAGTAGGTGCTAAAAGTAGAAAGGAAACAGGATGGCAAGATAGACAATTACAAGGCACGGGTGGTAGCAAAGGGGCTCTCCCAACGGCCTGGCACAGAGTACGATGAGACCTTTGCTCCAGTTGTGACGTTTGCGTCCATCCGGTCCATGCTCGCCATTGCTGCCGCCGAGAACATGGAGGTCCACCAGATGGATCTCAAGACAGCCTTCCTTTACGGCAAACTTGACAAGGAGGTATTGATGGAGGTTCCGGAGGGGGTTGATGCTCCTGAGGGCAAGGTGTGCAGATTGGTGAAGGCACTCTATGGGCTAAAACAAGCACCAAGACTTTGGTACCAGGAGATGGACACGTTCATGGCCAAGGAGTCCTTCATGCACTGCGACAATGACCCTAGCATGTACGTGCATGAGAGTGACAAAGGGACTATGTTGGTCGCCTTGTACGTTGATGACCTGATTCTATGCTCCTCTTCGACGCAGCTGCTAGACGATCTCAAGGGGTAACTGAGTAGTAGATTCGAGATGAAGGACATGGGTCCTCTTGACTTCTATCTTGGAATTGCCATCAAGCGCGACAGAGAAATGGGTACCATCTGCCTTAACCAGACAAAATACATCGACTCCATCCTCAAACGATACGACATGGCAGATTGCAAACCTGCCGGCACACCCATGAGCTCGGAGTGCAAACTCTCCACCTCCATGTCCCCATCCAACAAAGCGGAGAAAACTGACATGCTGGGCATCCCATATCAGTGTGCAGTGGGCAGTCTGATATATGCCATGGTTGCCACCCGACCAGATATAGCCCATGCTGTTGGACAGGTGAGCCGGTTTGTGGCCAATCCCGGTCCACTTCACTGGCAAGCCGTGAAGTGCGTCATGCGCTACTTTCAGGGGACCCGGCACGTGGGGCTCCAGTTTGGAGGCATCGCTGGATCCGCATCACTCTGTCTCATGTGCTACATTAATGCTGATTGGGGAGGGAATATCGATGACAGAAAATCTACCTCCGGCTTTGTGTGTATGTTGAATGGAGGTGCAGTCAGTTGGGCAAGTCGCAAGCAGGAATGTGTCTCTCTGTCAACAGCTGAAGCTGAGTACATTGCCTTGGCTGAGGTGTGTAAAGAGATGCAGTGGCTACGAAGCTTGCTATCTGAGATGAAGGCACCACATGCAACGGCGACGGTCATCAAGATTGACAACATGAGCGCCATTGACATGACAAAGAACCCCGTCCTGTCCAGGCGCACAAAACACATCGAGATCCGCTACCACTACGTTCGAGACTTGGTATACAAGAAGACAGTGGAGCTCGAGTATGTCTGTACCAAGCTCAACCGGGCTGACATGCTTACAAAGCCACTGGACAAGGATCTCCACCTGGCGGGCAGGCAAGGTATCGGCATGGTAAATGCAAGTGATAATGAATGATGATGGTCACTGACACAAGGTGCAAGGGAGAGATTTGTTGAATGTTTTTGCCCCTTGTTCAGTGTTGTAGGACGGATTAGGAATACTCTGCCCCTTGTGGAGGTATGACCCCTAGATCAGTTGTAGTGTGACTCAACTATGCTCTGTCTCTTGTGAGATATGACCTGTGAATACACCATGTGGGTGAGTGGTCACCTTGGCCATTTTGTTGATTTGGCCAAGTGAGAGGTCATGAGTTCGATACTGGCCCCGTGCATATCTTGTTTGCTGTGGAAGCTTCCAAGAAAGAAAGTCCGTAGCTTCTTGGACGCTACATGGTTGGTCTGTCACCTTGACACTAGGATGCTTACGTGTCAAGCCCACAGTGCAAGTCTATTGGTGACATGGCTGGTTCAGGCCACTTCCCAGGAATGTGCTTTTGAGTTCTAGGACTGGGCAGATAGCTATAAAAGGACTTGTCTTGCATGCTGATCAATCAACCCTTGCTTGATGCTCTCTTACGTATTGACGACTTGAGCTCTTCTTGAGATGTAATGCTAAGGCGTTAGTACTCTTGAAGGTGAAGTGTATGCCTGATTAAGTTTGGGGTGCATGACACATGTCAACGAAGGAAGAAGGCCTAAAAACCTTTGTGAGCTTTTTGGTTTTGCCGCTTATCTGCCAGAGGTGGTTAGCTCAGTAGCTAACACACACCCAAACAAAGTGGTGCCTCCAAATGCTTTAACTATACCCTTGCTAATGTTGCTGATGTTGTCTGTACTCTCTCAAATGCCTCTTCCCTTCCTTTTCCTCTTCTCCATTGAGGCCATGTCTTACATGACCCCGATTTAGAACCGTGTCCCGCACGCTCCTCTCCCTCGTCACGTCACCCCCTTTGAATGGTGGTACGGTCATTGCGCACCCCTAAGTCTTGCTCGCGTTTGGGATTGTGTCGCTCCCATCTGGCTCCGAGAGGACTTTTTTTTATGGCAAACTCATCCCACACACCCGCATCTGCACCTTTCTTGGTGTCTTGGCCATGTCAAAGGCTTAGCATTTCTAGGACGCAAACCGGTTCCGCGTCATTGAGTCCCATGATGCTCGCTTCTTCAAGGATGTTTTTCCTTTTGACTTTTTTAGTGTCCCGCCAACCTCCTCTCTCTTTCTCTCTTTCTCCTCACTTCATTGGCTTAGGAGGTGTGTCTGTCCTAGCCTCTCATCTCGGGTGGAATACTTCCTCCTGGTGGTTGGTGTGGCTCTCTCTGCCAGCCCTCTTCCTTCCTATCCATCTCCGCATGTCCCCTTCACTGACAGTGACTCTCCCAGCCTGTCCTTTCTGTCCAGCTCATTGATCGCCTCCTCCTCTGAGTCTTTGCCGGTCCTTGTGTTCTCTGCGTCCTATGAGCCGGCATCCTCTATTGCCCCAATACATTCCCCTGAACACTCCACTTCCGGCTCACCCATTGAGCCTGTGCTATAGACTCCAGCTGTGGTTGATACTTCTGAACCACCTGTGTCTCAGGCTTCTCTTCTTGGCCTTGGGCCATGCACATATGGGGGAAACTAAGTGCTCTCCCTGAGCAATTTTCCTCTTATTCTTCACAGCTCTCTCAGAGACGCACACGCTCCAGTGCATCGTCCTCTAATGCTCGACCCTCTATCAAACCCATTGGTATTGATGTACTAGGCCTCGCTATCAGTATTGTCCACCCCAACTCAGCAGTTGGATACACTCTTGTGACTCATGAGTTCCACAACGCCTTGAGACTTCTATTGCAAGTTATGTTGTCACATGCTTCATAGCCAGTGGTCCGCCTATTCTCCCTCTAGAGCCCACCACTGTTCAACAAGTTCATGAGGAAATCAATGCTGACCTCTGGGAAAAGGCCATATAGGAGTAGCTGAGTTTCCTCAAGGAGCATGGTTTCTTTGAGCTTGTAGTCCTCTAGGCGGACAGGCGGACAGTCACGTCTGCTCATTGGGTCCTTTGACAAAAGCTGAAGCCTAATGGTAAAGTTGACAGGTACAAGGCCCGCCTCACAACCAAATGTTTCTCTAAGATCCCTAAAGTTGACTTTGATGAGACCTTTGCTCCATTTGGGTGGTACATCAATGTCCTTGCTCACTTGATTCTGTTCATCTTGCAGAAGTGGGAACTGGAGTGGAGGGACGTCAACAATGCTTTCCTACATGGACTTGACGAGGATCTACATGAACTACGACTGAGATTCACCGATGGCACGAACAAGGTCTGTCATCTGTATAAGGTTTTACATGGGCTTAAACACTCGTTACTTTGTTGGAACATGGAGATCCCCTCCACTCTTGAGTAAGGTGGCTGTAGACGCACCACTATGGACCCTGAACTATTCCTTACCATGCCTTTAAGCCCCTTGTGGCCGTTGTGGTCAGCATCAACGACCTGCTCATTGCCTCTCCCAGTCATGCGACTGTCCAATCAACAAATACCGTAGTGGAGTCCAAATACAAGATGGAGGACTTGGGTTCGGCATAAGTGTTCCTTGGCATGGAACTTGAACGTGACCGTCAGCGTCGCACCTTGCACGTGCACCAGGCTACATACGTCCTCAGCCTAGGAGAGCACTTTGCCTCCATGCCAGCTGATACCCCCACTGCGTCCACACCGATGAATCCAACAGGCCAGCGCCTGCTGAAGTGTCTTGATCCATCACAACTCGGAAGATTGTCAATGTCATTGACTACATCAGTGTAGTTGGATCCCTCATGTATCTTGCGACCACTATCCGGACAGATGTGGCCTTCTCGGTCAACTTCTTGGCCCAGGTCTCCCAATAGCCCCGCCAGAAGCATTGTGAGGCGGCATTGGGTGTTGTATGCTAAACAATGCCTACTACGCGTGTAGGGCTGTGCTACCGTGCTCAACTCTCTGTGGTCATTGACACTTACACAGACAATGATTGGGCACAAGATACTGATGATCATAGTTGAAAAGGCTACATCTTTCTTGTTCATGGGACTGCTATCCCTTGGAAGAGTGGGCAACAGGGATGTGTTGTTTGAAGCTCTAGTGAGGCAGAATATGTAGCGCTTGGTACAAGTATGTGTCAAAGTGTTTGGCTTTCCTACATGCTGTAATAGTTTTGTGTCCCCATCTGTGGCATCATCCTACGCTCTTAAAACCAAAGTACCAAGACAATTGCAGAGCACGATGGCATGCATCGCTCTTGCACCAAGCACGTAAACATTGAGCATGACTTTGTAGACAAGGGTAATACTGCTGGAGCAGTTCAGGATGTCTAGGTCGACACTGGTCAGCAGCGTACAGATGTTTTCACCAAAGGTCTTCCTAGTGGCATGTTCAAAGTGGTTGTGCATGCTGTTGGTGTGCTGCGTGCTCGTGATACCTCTGATTGATCTGGGTTTTGTGAGCCATGTTGTTTCCTGGCCTATATCTGCTATCATGTGTGTTTGGGTTGTTCATTTGTGGGTAATGAGGGAGTGTTGGTTTTGGGTGTAAAACACGCATCATCATGACCTCGTGACTCTTCTCACACAAACATTATCACTTCCGGTAACTGACCTGGACTAAAGCTCTCAAGTGCAACACTCTGCCCCATTATGGAGCGAACAATGATGGCTCCACAACCAAGTGCTCAAGTGGTGGTCACAACACCAACACCAGATTTATGGAGAGCTTGGCTGTATTGATGAAAGCTTACATGCTCTATAATTTTTCATCTAAGCATGGAGCACTCATTTCACAAGGATGCATACATCTACATGAGCCCCTGGTCGATGTGGATTGGGTCTCTTTCTCATGCATGCCTTAGATGAGTAATACCAGGTTGCTGATCCCTCACAGCCACATGTCTGGGTCATAGTGTGTGATAAACCACCTGCAGCTCGTTTGCTCCAGGGTTAGGTTTGATCCCTGGGTGGCATCTGGGTCCCACCTCAAAAGCCTCGTGTGGGTGGCCCAATCAACTGGAAATTTCACCTTGCTCCCTTGCAAATTACTGACTTGTTGTTTCGAGTGCGTTCTATGTTCACTCAAGCTTGCTCCAATCCATGGCGTCACATTTTCTCTCTTGGTTTCCTTGCTCTCTTGCTCACCCTAGCAACCAACGCTACCTATACCATGTTCGTGCTTGTGCATATCCCTCATGCAGACCCAGCTGGTGCCGCAGCACCGACAGGGGGTGAATCCACCCACCAGTAGCTACCAGACAACTGCCACAGCATCCCGGGTTCTTGCTTGGGTGCTCTTCAGTTTTTCTGTAATTGCTAGAGTTTTCTTAGTAGACTGGATCTTGAGTTCAGTTTGAATGTTTTGTGTAGTCTACTTACTGATCGATGCCGGACCTGTATGAGTGACCAGTCTTAGTGTCTTGCTTAAGTTTCTGCATCTGTAGGTTCAGCCGGTGTTGTGTTTTGATACCTGTGTGCAGAGTTATGGCCAAACAATAGATTTGGGGCGGTCTTAAGACAAACAGACACTTCCACGTACGTCACCCGCCATGCGCCGTGGAAGGTATTTATGTTGTGTGCTTGTCATTTGTCATTCATCTCTACACATTAAAGGTATTGCGCTAATGAGACTCTCAGCATCTTGCCTAGCCCAATCCTTGCTATTTCTGTACCCGATCGCTGACTGGACAGTATTGTCCCGTCAGTAGCAGCAATGCTAGGAAGTTTCCAGGGAGCTTCTTACCTGCATTCGTAGTCGATGTGGTTTGTTGTGTTCTGGATATTCGCGTTTTAGGTAGGACTGTTGAAGTGTGATGCTGAGTTGCTAATCCTACAGGACCACACTCCCTGTTTGTCCCGTGAGTGTGAGTGATCACTGGCGGAATGCTGCCGACCGGTCAGGTTGGATCCTCGGATGGCAATCCAGCCCCACGTTGAGTATCTTGTGTGGGTGGCCCAGTCAACCAGCTACCAAGACCCCGCTGTCCTGTGACTCCCTTCGAACTGTTGCTCTTGTTTTTAGGCTTCTACGTTTGGATTCTGCTCCATCCATGGTGTCGTGAGCGTTCCTTCTGCTTCCTTCCTTCCTACGTGCATTGCACTAACAACCCTCTGCCACTTATAAGAGATACATTTGGCCCTCATTCTTTGACCTCCATTATCTGCAATTATGTGTTGTGTGTGATGTTGGTTGTTGGTGGGGGTGGTGGAATTGTGCCCTGAGACGAGCCCCTTCATGCAACATTTTTGACTCCATACATGTGAGGGCAGTAGTGTTCCTATGTTCATCTAGGTAACTTCTGGACTTGACGCTACTCACATGGAAGCAGGATACAGTGGTTGATGGATGCTTTGATCTTCTCAACTTCATCTCACACATCCCTATGTTCACACATGAATTTTCTTGGTGGCCAGTTCTCAAGGTCCACTTTCTTGGCAACATCACTTTTGAACTCTTTCAGCTTAGTTTTTTAGAGCTAATTGCTCTGCTTCCGCTGCTTCCGCTTCTTTTGATTTGTCATTCGGCCACCCGAGTGACCCATGTGTTATTGGGTTCTGTCTGGCTGATGTTTAGGAGATGGTAGCCTATGTTCTTGGACTTTTCCAAAGACCAGCCGTGGCTCAGCTTGCGCGTACGATGGCCACACCACAAGTGGAGGGGATAACCCCCTCTCTTGCTCATTGTTCCAGCTCACTCTCATTATTTCAATTAGATCTTTTTCGTCTCTCCATCATTCTCAGCACCGTTTGTTGCATTGTGTCCCTTATGACCTGCACTCTCACACAACATGTCGCTAAAGGGGATTTCTATATTTCCTCATGGTATCAGAGTAGTTGAGAGACTACGCCCTTGCTTTCCACCATACAACACGTAGTAGTAGCTTTTTGTTGGGCTGGGTGCGACGAACAGATCCTGGCAACATGGCGGCCCTGAGCTCAGGGCTCACTCCACATAGTACTATGGAACAGCCGGAGGTGGAACGTTGCCAAAACGTTGGCAACAGTTCTGGTGTGACTGCCATCTCGGTGGCGATAAATGCACAAAACCAAGGTGCAGACCTACGGTGTCATTCTGAGCCGTCAAAGCAACAAAACCAGCTACAGACTGCGGCTATCCGTACAGCAGCAACTCTATCCTATGGCAGTAACCTCCAAAGCCACAGCAATCTCAGCTGTGGCAGCAGCCGCAACGTGCACCCTTGCACGCCTTGGGCTTCTTTGCCCATCCGCCAGCGATGGTGCAGCCACGTATTCCGTGGTAGCAGCATCCCTGGCGTTGTTTGACAACTGAGGTAGCACTCACGTTGTCCACTCCTCTCTTGCAGACTGGACTTTTTTTTCTGCCATCCTTCTTCTGTGCTGCTGCTTTGTTCTGTGGCGGTACCATGATCAACTGTGAAAGCGCGAGGACAAGCGCTGCCCTCGCACTCCAACATCAGCTTGTAACAACAACAGCATGTAGCAGAGCAGCTTGCAGTAGGAGTAGCATGTAGCACACCAGCTCTCCGTAGCAGCGTGCAATTTCCTAGAAACCGCCCGCCCCCACACTTGGCGTAGCCAGCAGTGACTAGCCCATTGACCGACAAAGCTAATAGTCTTTGGAGCACTTTCACCTTGGAGCCCTGGTTGGTTGTGTTGAAAAGTTGCCCTCCGCATGCACAAGCGCGGCGCTGGGAGGTACCGATGAGCAGACGGAAGGAGGAAAATCAGCGCCGGCAGATCTACCGGCTCAAGGATTGCTCGGATCCTAAAATGGATGATTGCCCCTTCAAATTGACAAGTTGCTGAATCCGGTGGGAGTTGTTTCAATGAAATCAGACAAGTATCGAGGGAGATATGGCCTTCCAAAGTTGGGTTGTGCGAAGCGGCTCTGGGAGCCGGCTGCGACTCGAAATCCGGTGGATAATCGACCGGACTGAGTAACAAAAGTGCCATCTGGAGATTTTGCTCCGGAAGGTATGCCGAGGCGTCCGGTGGAGAATCCACCGGATCCTGTACTGCACTTTGTTACTGAGGGACATAGTCAAAACTCTGACTACAGGTCCATGGACAGGTTTCAAACCTCGTCACACCCCATCACCAAACTCGACCCAAAAGTGGAGGAGGTACGTGAAAATAGTGCAGGGGACCCCTACACCACGTGCAATGAAATCTGCGCCTTGGGAAAGGCTCTTTGCACGTGAAAGAAGGTGCCACGGCGTGTGCGTACCATGGAGGCGTTAGGCGTTTCTGTGGTGGGTGAGACCTGCGCTTCGGCAAGCGTAACTTGGCCCAATCTCTCGCGGTCTAGTGCGTTGGAAAGCTCATGACTAGCCCTAAAAATTTTGTGATCATGTCCATACTAAAAAACTAATGTAAAATTGCCTTATTCCCTTCGCAAAAGTGACTGTCTCTAATTGCTTGCTCACATAGCGTGAGGCAACTAGAAAGCTCACGCTCAGTCTCAGATTCGCCCAAAACAGAAGACGTGAACCACTGAGAGACAATCAGACAAACGTCGGGAATGCACCCTGCAGATTCCCTGACAAAGGGTTATGGGCCCACTGGTTTGATCGTCTCCATCGTTCACGTCTTCCGCAGAGCACGGGATTATCATCGTGGACGTCGCCATGAAGTTCTGAGAACCTGTTGGAGTAGAAGCTGCACCAATGGTGCAGAAGGAGATGTAGCCCATTCAGAAGTATGCGGGCAGCCCAGGCTTTGGGCTATGGAGGTGGCAGTTCGGGCTACACCTCTCGCATAAGGGGCTACTGGACATCATGGTTGGATCTGCTGCATACGCGGAGAAGCAGGCCTTTGAAAAGAAGAACACGGAGGCACTCATGCTCTTGGTGTCCGGGCCAGCCGAGTTGCAATGGGGCTACTTCCAAGGCTCCAAGCTGGCAGCCGAAGCTTGGCAAAAACTCTGCGATGTCCACTTATCCAAGTCGCTCGTGAACATTTTTTTTTCGATGTAGCGGTTCCTCATGGTGAGAATAGAGGAGGGAGATGATGCAATCTCCGCCATGGAGCAGATTGAGTCATTTTCCTCGCAATGTAACGACGTGGGTTGGAAGATTAACACGTAGCTATAGGCGATGGCCCTCCTCATGGCCCTACCTGACAGTTGGGGTCCACTCATCACCATCCTCGGAGGATTGTTCAAGGACAAGCTCACCTA
Source organism: Penium margaritaceum (assembly GCA_023375785.1). Lineage (NCBI taxonomy): Eukaryota > Viridiplantae > Streptophyta > Zygnematophyceae > Desmidiales > Peniaceae > Penium > Penium margaritaceum. The sequence goes on from SZWC01014820.1 coordinate 37,831, forward strand.
TGGTGCATTTGCAGAGTATATCCGCAACGAGGCACAGTGCCGGAGCTGTGGGGAGTCCTCGTCTTCCTCATCAGCCCTCGTTACCAAAACGCGTGGTGGCGGAAGCGGGGGCAAAGGAAGCGGCGGAAGGGGCAGCGGCAAGAAGGGCGCTAAGAAAGTTGCGTACCGCAAGTGCGGCAAGGAGAGCTATTGGGCCCGTGAGTACCCGGAGTAGGCGAAGGCAGGCGGAAAAAAAAACCAAGGGCAGATTGCTCCTAAACGGCAACAAGGACCACTTCCTCAAGAAGGCCAACAGGCAATGCCTGGACTCCGGGGCCAAGGAGCACACCTAGGTCGAGATGGTGGGGTTCGTCACCTACGAGAAGTCCTCCAAGTCAATGTTGGCCGCGAACGTCAAAGTCAAGCCGGCGGCCGGCCAAGGCGACGTGGAGGTGGAAGTTGTGGTGGGCGGTAAGAAGGAGTTGTGCACAATCCGTGATGTGCAGCACGTCCCCGACCTGGCTGACATCCTGACTGTTAGCCGCTTGACTGAAAAGGGGTATGAGGTGCTCTTCTGCAAGAAAGGCAAAGTGGTACACATCGACGGTGACGGCAAGGTTGTGCTGGAGGCGAAGCGTGAGGGCGGTCTCTACATTGTGGAGACCAAGGCGGTCCTCGCAGCATCCAACGTAGCAGATTCGTAGGAGCATGTCGACAACATGGCCCAGGGAGGAAGCGCTGACCTAGAGCTGTGGCACCAATGATTGGGGTATTTGGCGCCCGCAACTGTTTAGGAGATGGCAAAGCACGACATGGTGCACGGCCTCGTCATGAACTATGGAGCAGACGCGGCAGTAGATACTGTAGCGTACAAAAAGTGCGAGCCTTGCATTTGGCGCAAGGCGCGGTGCAAGCAGTTCAATGAGAATGAGGCTCGCACCAAGGACATGCTGGAGGTTGTGCACAGTGACGTGTGCGGACCGTTCAAAATGACATCAAACAGCGGCTTGAGATACTTCGTCACCTTCATTGATGACTGCAGCAGGAACCTCTGAGTATACTTCATGAAGCAGAAAGGCGAGGTCCTGGAATGACTGAAGGAGTGTGTCGTAGCGATGGAGAGGCAGACTAGCCGGAAGGTCAGAGTGCTACGGAGTGACAATGACGGAGAGTACGTGGGCTGCAGCGGGTGGATGAAGCAGCAGGGCATCAAGTGGGAACCCACTACGCCGTACTTGCCACAGTCCAATGGAGTGGCAGAGCGGGCGAACCAGACGCTGCTCAACCTCGTGCGAGCCATGCTTGTGGATGCAGGGTTGCCGCGAGGGTTGTGGGCAGAGGTTATGCGTACAACAAGTTACACCATCAACCTCACCCCAACAGCGGTGCTGAAGGGTGAGGGCGGCTCGAAGACGCCACAGGAGGTTTGGAGCGGACGCAAGCCAAACGTGGCGCACTTGAAGGTGTTCAGGTGCAAGGCACATGGTATGGTGCAGTCGGCGTAGCGATGCGATAGCAAGCGAGAACTGCAAGCCGTGCTTGTTCCTTGGCTACGTGAGCGCGCAAAAGGAATACCAATAGGACCCGCGCGTGCAAGAGATCATTCACAGCTGTGACGTCGAGTTTCACAAACAGCAGAGCTTCAACAGCAGCAGCAACGACATGAGCGTTGGGAGTACTCCAAAACAGGGAGAGTGGTTCTAGCTCCTTGAGGAGGTGCCGGCAGACGTAGAGGTTGATGATGCGGCGTCGGAACGCGGCGGTGCAGCAGGTGCAGCAGCCAACGCAGAGGAATCCGATGACGATGCAGCTGGGCTGGAGATCCGGCGGAAAGATCTGCCGAAGGAGGAACCGTGGGTGCCAAAGCATGCACTCCTGGCTGAGTTCGCGTTGGGCGCCAAAGATACATCCTTCGGACGCGCCGCCCGTCCAGTCCATGGTTCACCGGAGCGGGGGAGATACTCGGGGAGCCGTCTGGTTGATGATTCACCGGAGCGGGCAGAGTCGGAAGGATCGCAGCAGAGCAAAGAGATGCCACCTAAAGTGTCGCGTTGCAGCGAGAGATAGCGGAGAGCGGGGAAGCGATTTCATGCAGGCACCAGTCGATGGATCGGCATGACGTGGTGCACATTGGCTGCATCAACGGAGCGGACGACTGTGCAAGAGGCGCTCGTGCGGCCCAAGGGAAAGGAGTGGGACGCCGCCATCAAGTCAGAGTTCGCGTCAATTGCTGAAAACGACACGTGGCAACTGGTTGACAGGCCAAAAGACGCCAAGGTCATCGGCTCCAAGTGGGTCTTCAAGACCAAGTTCACAAAAGAAGGTGTGGTGGACAAGTACAAGACGCGGCTAGTGGCAAAGGGGTTTGCAGAGCATAAGGACGAGCACTACAATGAGACGTTTGTCCCTGACGCCAAGTTCAAAAGTATCCGGGTGATCCTTGCGGTGGGAGCCACAAAGGTTATGGAGCTCCACCAACTGGATATAAAGACAGCCTTCTTCAATGGCATCATTGACAAAGAAATCTACATGGAGGTGCTGGAGGGGGTGGAGGCGCCGGAGGGCAAAGTGTGCAAGCTGTGGAAGTCCTTGTACGGGCTAAAACAATCGCCTTGATGCTAGTACCAATAGATGGATAGCTTTATGGCGCAACTCGGCTTCAAGCACTGTGAGTCAGATCACAGCATGTATGGCACAGCAAGAAGCTCCATCAGATCGTCGCACTCTACGTGGACGATCCGATCTTGTGCTCCTTAGACCTGCCAAGCCTACTGCAGTTGAAAAAGTAGCTAAGCAGCAAGTTCCCAGATGTCAGACATGGGAGAGCTGGAGTTCTACCTTGGGGTGAGCATTACGCGGAACCGGAGGGCGTGCACGCTTTAGCTCGGGCAGGCCAAATACGTGGCCGCTGTGCTTAAGCAGTACGACATGGAGGACTGCAAACTAGTGTGCAGTCCTGCCTCCATGTCCTGTGAACTGAGTGCAGCAATGGTGCCGTAAACAAAAGAAGAGCGGGAGGATATGGCAGGGGTGTCCTGCCGATCGGCAGTGGACAACCTCATGTACGCCATGATGGCGACTGGACTGGACCTGGCCTACGTGGTGGGCCAAGTGAGCAGGTACGTGGACGTTCAAGGGCCACTACACTGGCAGGCGATCAAGCGCATCCTTTACTACCTGCAGGCGATGCGACACGCGCGCGTGAGGCTTGACCGCAAGGGGCGGACGGACCCCTTGTGTCTGGTCTGCTACACGGATGCAAGCTACTCTGGGGATGTGGACAAGTGGAAGTCCACATCCGGCTACGTGTTCTTCCTCGCTGGTGCAGCGGTCTTGTGATGCTGCGGGAAGCAGGACTACGTCGCCACCTCCACAGTGGAAGCTGAGTACATCGCGCTAGGCGAGGCGGTCAAGGAGGCCGTGTGGCTCCACAGGTTGCTGGGGGAGCTGGACCTGCCGCAACACGAGCCTACTATGGTGCAAGAGGACAGCACCGGCTCCATCTTGCTGACCAACAACCCAACGCAGCACACGAGGACGGAGCACATCGACATGCATTATCACTACGCACAGGACATGGTCCAGAAGGGGCAGGTGGTGTTGCAGCATTGCACCACGCACAACATGCTTGCGGATTGCTTGACCAAAATGCAACCTGCGGACCGGCAAGCGATGAGCCTGGCCGGGCTTCGGATGAGGAGCTATGATGGGCTGGAGGGAGCAGCGGAAGATGAGTGAGAGCAAGAAGGAGCAGCAAGAATAGCAGGTTCAAGGGGGAGAATGTTGAAAAGTTGTCTCTCCGCATGCCCAAGAGTGGCGCCGGGAGGCGCCGACAAGCCACCAAAAAGAGGAAATTCCGCACCGGCGGATATAGTAGCACAATCTTTTCTTGGATTCTAAAATGGATAATTGCCCCTTCAAGTTGACAAGGTGTTGAATCCAAGGGAAGTTGTTTCACCAAAATCGGACAAGTATCGAGGGAGATATGGTCTTCCAAAGTTGGGGTGTGTGCAGCGGCTCTGGGAGCCGGCTGCGACTCGAAATCCGGTGGATAATGGACCGGACCGAGTAACAAAAGTCCCATCTGGAGATTTTGCTCCGGAAGGTCTGCCGAGGTGTCCGGTGGAGAATCCACTGGATCCTGTACTGCAATTTGTTACTGAGGGACATAGTCAAAATTTTGACTGCAGATCCACGGACAGGTTTCAAACCTCGTCTCATCCCATCATCAAACTCGACCCAAAAGTGGGAAAGGAGCACGGAAACAGTGTAGGGGACCCCTACACCACGTGCTATGGGATCTGCACCCTGGAAAAGGCACATCGTGCGTGAAAGAAGGCGCCACGGCGTGTGCGCACCATGGAGGCATTAGGCGTTTCTGTGATGGGTGAGACCTGCGCTTCAGCAAGCGTAACTTGGGCTACGCTTGGCCAAATCATGCGCGGTTTGGTGCGTTAGAAAGCATGTGACTAGCCCTAAAAATGTTGTGATCATGTTGATACCAAAAAACCAATTCAATATCACGTTATTCCCTTCGCAAAAGTGACTATCTCTAATTTCCTGCTCACATAGCGTGAGGCGACCAGAAAGCTCACGCTCAGTCTCAGATCGCCCAAAACAGAAGACGTGAACCACCAAGAGACAGTCAGAAAAACGTCGGGACAGCACCCCGTGGATTCCCTGACAGGTTGCACAGTTAGTTACAGGGACCCGTTTCAACATCTGACCAACCCTTCGGCCGTGCCGGCTGATCTAACCAACCAGAGGGCCTCGTCGGCCAACTCCGGCAACCTTAGCGCCCGTCGGCAACATCGACAGCCAGCGTTTTCCCAGAACAGTCGGTAAGTAGCAAAAAAATTGATGAAGAGAATTGGAATCGTTTGATAAGTAACATTCTCAGAAAAGAAAAATGTGTCAACAGAACATGTTCGAACGATGTTATCCTTCCAAACCGCACGGTTTAGACTTTCACAAAATTTTCGAGTCCGTTCCCCAGCGCATTGTACTGGCAACCAGTCACCTGAGATGGCCAGCCCGGTAGCATGCCGGCTATCCTGCATTGCGCCGGCAGAATGCGGCCTTTTTGGTTGACCGCCGCCTGAACACAGGCTCCGGCGCTGATGGATCCGGCAATGTGGGTGCTTGCATTGGGACTACCTAAGAACCCAGACCCCAAGGTCAATTTATCCTAGTCTTTGTCGATCGCAGAGCCCCATCAATCGCAGAGCCCCATCAATCGCAGAGCCCCGTGGTCACAAGCTTCGGGCTCCAAAAACAAGACAAGGGCCCGAGGAGTACCCGGGTCCACCTATTCGACAGCCCCTCTCGGGGGCCACTCGTGCATATCTCCAATCTTGTGACTCTTTGCCTTTTGTTTTGACCCTGAATTTTTTTTCCTCTTCATATTTCTCTTTTGGCATCTCTTTTCCCTTCTCTCCTAATCTTCTGGGTAGAGACATGGACATTTAGAGGTTTTTCCCACTGTGTCTAGAGACCAACAATTCGTGAAAATTGAACCCAGATTCAGAGGTATCTTCCAATTCCTCAAATGCTAACCCGTGTTCCTTGGGCTTCACACTCATTCCTTGCTCTGGTCACTATTCCCCCATGTGCTCGATACCCAGGTATTGGAGCCTCGTCCCAATACCTCGCTCTCCAGGTTGTGACCTGGATACGTGGACATTCTTCTCGTGCCCTTGGCTCACTCTTCCCTATCTCTTTTCTCTCTTCTACATTTTTCTTGTGTTATTTCTCAGTCTACCCCTCTCGGTCGAGACCCTGTTGCTTGAAGATTTATTCCTGCATCGTGGGAGACCATTATCAGGTTCTCCCATTACTCCTCCACTCTTTATGTCTTCTTAGCTGTCCATTCATTTCAGCATGGCATCGCCGGCGATGCCTCCACCAGGGGTGGGGTGGACACCACCCTACTGGGTCCCATCGTCCTATGGGCCACTCTCACCGTTGTACACAGCTCCGTCGTGGTTCTATGCGCCAGCTCCCCACGCATTCACTTCTTTTCCTTCAGCACCCATCTATAGGTCTGGCATGCTGGACATGCGGTCTTTCTTGGTCTTCTACGGGGGCTCTTGCCCTTCACTTCCAGAGGCCCCATTCCCTCATTGGCACTTGACATTTCCACTGATGGATCCATGCACAGCTTCACCCTCTCTGCGTTGGTCTCCTCAGTTTCAACCTTCTTCTGTCTCCTACAGTGTGAGTCTGGCTGTTGGATCCAAAGGTCACCGTTGTGAGTCAGATGGAGCCCTTCGGAGAGCATTGATGGGTAGTCTGGTTGTTGATGATGCATGGATTGAGGAATTGCAGCATGTTTCACACCCCCGTCGCTTAGCAGCTTGCTTTGGCCACGTGCCATTCTTTTCTGGTTTCACTGGCAACATTGCCGCATGTCACGTCACGTCTCCTGCACAACTATCACGTGGATTCTGGATCATTGATTCTGGAGCTATTCATCACATGATGTCGTCGAGTCTCATGTTTGTGTCGTTGGGGCCTGTCGGTGATGTTGAGTTTATTTGTACTAGATCAGGACAGCTGCAGCCAGTCCAGGGTGTTGGCATTGTGCATTTTTTGACCTTGACTGTGATCTGTTTCTGCCTAACGCGCTGTTCATGCATGCACTCGAGGTCAATCTTTTGTCCGTCACTATCCTTGAAGATCAGGCTATGGATTTCCTTGCGTCTTGTGGCATTGGTACAGACTCTCTCTAGTCCTCTAGATGTGTTGTTCTTCATGGTGTCCAGTGTGACAAATTACATTGTGTTCCGTGTTTTGCACCCACTCTCATTGCGACCGCATCTGATCATGTCCACTTTGCTCCCGCACTCTCCCTTGAGCACACTCACCTGCTGCATTGACGCCTCTGCCATGTATACACCACTGCCATACACAGCTTGATTTGTCATCAGCCTGCTGCCGGCTTGGATGTCGCCACCTTCTCTACACCCTGCAGTTCTGATTGCTTAGACTACGTGCAAGGCAAGACGCACCGTGCCCCGTTTCCCGTATCTGAATCATGCACTCACAAGCAGCTCGATCTTGTCCATGCTGATGTGATCGGACCAATTCCGGTTGAATTTCTTGACGGTGGTCGTAACATCCTCTGACTCACTGATGACTACTCTTGCTTCCGCTGGACTTACTCACTTCGCTTGAAGAGTGACATTGGGCCTACGATCGAGTCTTGGCTCATCCAAGCAGAGCGTGCTTATCAGTGCAAGCTACACTTATTTCACTCCGATTGCGGTGGTTAGTTCATTGGCCCAACTCTTCACTTTCTTCCATCGGTTGGTGCCCGTTTAGTCATCTGCTCCATATACTCACAATGAAACGGTGTCTCAGAATGTTGGAACCGTACCCTAGCTGACGGTGTTTGCACCATACTTCTTGATTCTGGTCTCTCCGACGCCTTTGCTTTTGAGGCCATGAAGTACATGACATGGATGTGGAGCTGGGTTCCTCATGGTCCGCTTCCACACCATGTCACATCATAAGAGCACTGGTATGGTCGCTGTGATGATCTGCGTCTCGCTCGTGTCTGAGGGAGTGACGTATGCGTCTTGCTTCCTGAAGACCAATCTGATGGGAAGCTCTCCCGTCGCAGCCACATTTTTCTGTTCCTTAGTACCTCTCTATAGTCCAAAGCTTGGCAATACTTAGATGCTAATTGTACGCACGCCATCGAGTCCCGTGATGATCTTTTTTTTTAAACAAGTTCAGTAGCGACATTGTCAATGTCGTCTCTTCTCTTGAACCCGCCTCTCGCGTATAGGGATGCTCATGGGCTGGATGGCCTGAGGACGGCCTCACCTCTCTGTCTGCGTCTCCCACCTGTGTTCTAACTCCTTTGACTCATGCATCCACGAGTGCACCATTTTCCACATCATCACCAGCACCAGCGGCTGCGTCCTCTCTTCCTAATGCACATTCTTCTGTTTCCTTGCCTAGTCCGTTGTTGGCACCTACATCCTCGTCAACGTCTTTTTCATCACCTACAGCATCACCTCTTGCTGTGTCACCCACTTTTGCATCACTCGCTGTTGTTCCTACGCCGTTGTCATCATCTTCTCTAGCATTGTCGCATGGATCCCTGCCCGTGTCACCACCTGTCACTTCTCTACCACTGACTGATCCTGTACAGATTCCTTTGGCTACGGACCCAGTTGTACCCCGGTCCTCTTCTGACCTTCCTCCCATCAGCCGGGCTCCGGGGGGGCGTCTGAGGCCTTTGCAATCTCATTTTCATGTTGCTCCCTCTGTCGATCGCTCTGGCCGTTTGCACCCTGCCAGTCCTCCTTCCGGCCGTATGCTGACTCCTCCTGACACTGGTCTAGACACACTTGGACTTTCTGCCTCTGTTGTCTAGCCAAAATCTGTAGTCGGCTACTCTCTTATCGCAACTGAGTTCTTCCGTGCTGCTTCAATAGCTGATTCAGGTCCTGTCGCATACCCCGCCTCTTTCGCCACTGCACTGGCATCTCGCGGTACCACGGACCTCCCGTCTCCCGACACAGTCCGCCAGGCACGATCAGCTCTTGATGCTGCCCTCTGGGAACAGGCCATGCGTGAGGAGCTCACCACCATCACAGAGCATGGTGTTTACAAGATGGTGGATCTTCCACTGTGTTGTAAGGTCATTGCTGCACGTTGCGTGTAGAGGCGTAAGAGAAAATTGGACGGCGTTATTGAACGCTACAAGACTTGCTTGACAGCTAATTGATTCTACCAAGTGCATGGCCANACTGAGTTCTTCCGTGCTGCTTCAGTAGCTGATTCAGGTCCTGTCGCATACCCCACCTCTTTTGCCACTGCACTGGAATCTCGCGGTACCACGGACCTCCCGTCTCCTGACACAGTCTGCCAGGCACGATCAGCTCTTGATGCTGCCCTCTGGGAACAGGCCATGCGTGAGGAGCTCACCACCATCACAGAGCATGGTGTTTACAAGATGGTGGATCTTCCACTGTGTTGTAAGGTCATTGCTGCACGTTGCGTGTAGAGGCGTAAGAGAAAATTGGACGGCGTTATTGAACGCTACAAGACTTGCTTGACAGCTAATTGATTCTACCAAGTGCATGGCCAAGACTTTGATGCCACCTTTGCCCCTCTGGGGAAGTACACCACTGCCAAGACATTACTAAGCCAGTGGCTGAGCATGACTAGGAACTGCACCAAATGGACATCATTCATGCATTCTTACATGGTCACCTCAATGAGGAGATCTACCTTGCTCAGCCGCCTGGATTTGACAATGGTACCGGCCGCGTCTGGCGCCTTTGCAAGGCATTGTATGGGTTTAAACAGTCTCCCCGCTGCTGGAACCTTGAGATTTCTCTCACCCTTGAGAACGTTGGCTGCCGTTGTTGCCTTGTTGACCCTACTCTTTTTGTCAGTGCTCCGATGGTACTGTTTTTTTAAGTCTTGTTCTATGTTGACGACCTCCTCATCGCCTCGTTGGATCCATGTGATGTCCAGACTGTAAAGGACCTCCTCCAGTCTGCGTACAAGATGAAGGATCTCGGCCCTGCCCGCATCTACTCGGGCATGGATATTGAGTGTGACCGTTACATTTCATGCTTACCGTGCATCAGGCTAGATATGTTTGCCCTCTGGGGAAGTGGTTTTCCAACCTCTTAACTACTATTCCTCATGTATCTACACCTATGACACTTGCTGGGCGGAGGCTTCTGAAGACTGCTGACCCTATGCGGTTGGGGGAGCAGGTCGACGTCACGACCTGCCTAAGTCATCGGGTCTCTGATTTTTCTTGGCACTACCACACAGGCTGGCGCTGCGTTTTTAGTCAACTTCTTATCCCAGTTCGCCTAGTGCCCTTGTTGCCTCCATCTCAAGACATCATTGGGTATCGTCCACTACTTTGTTTCCACACCCCGTCTTGGCTTGTGTTTTTACAAGGAGCCCTTTGTGGTCATTGATGGATGCACAGATAACGATTGGGCTGTGGATCATGACACGCGCAGCCGGTCAGGTTACATCTTCTTCCCCAGCGGCACAGCGGTTTCCGGGAAGTGTGAAAAGCAAGGTTGTGTCGTGCGCAGTTCAACTGAGGGTGAGTATGTCACTGTGGGTGAAGGTGTCTCTGAGAGAATTTGGTTGTGCTATCTCATGCAGCAGCTGCACCAGCCTATCCACTACATCACTCTTTATTGTGACAATGAAAGCACTCGTTGCATTGTTGAGCACGATGGCATGTATCACACTCACACAAAGCACATCAACATCAAACATCATTTTGTCCATGAACACCTTGAGTGTCGTGATGTGCGCCTGATTGGAGTTGACACCCGTCAGCGTGCTCACATCCTCACCAAGGAGCTATGCAGTGGCAAGTTCAAGGTGGTTGTGCATGCTGTTGGTCTCCAGTCTCTCCGTGCCGATCCCGGTTCATGTGTCTCCATCTCATCCTGCTCTATCTCCCTAGTTTTGCCTCTGTGTTATCTGTTCTAGCGTTGATGTGGGTCCTTGCTGGCTCTTCTGGCTTGTTGTCAACCGTTTGTACCCCGGGGGTGATTATGGCATCTGACATCCAAAGGTCATGGGGGCTGTTGCTATATCCGTCTTGGTGACCTCCGGACTTGATGCCACGCACATGCATGTAGGCTATAGTGGTTGATGGCTACTTTGATGGTCTCAGCTTCATCTCACATGTCCCTATGTGCATACAAGAATTTGCTCGGTGGCCAGTTCTTGAGGGCTACTTTCTCGGCTACATCTCTTCTGATCTTTGTCACCATAATCTTATGGAGCTCATTTTCCTGCTTACTTTGCTTCTTTTGGTTTCTCTTTTGGTTAGCTACTAGGATGCTTCTAAGCAAGAATACAGATTGTGCGGTTGCGGGCTAGAATGCATCACATGCCATAGATGCGGTAAGATATTTTACTTGCAAAGTTAGGTCACAAGAAAGACAAGAGACCGAGAGGGGGGGAACGAGAGTGCAAGGCCCATGAGTGCATGCCTGCACTGAGCAGACGCTCAAGCCAATATGCGCTGCCACCCGGGGGTCGAGCCCGCCCTCTTGAATTTAACCGAGGGTAGCTTCTCACCAATGCACAGCCAAAGACTGTCACGGTGGTCCCCTAATGATCAGTACCCAGGAAAATCATGCAGCTCTCGCAAAGTACACAAAGCAAGTCAAATGATGTAGGAATCAACAGCCAAAGTGTACGAGCACTAGCATCAACCACATCAAGGCTAGATAGTCAAGAACAGGCCATTCTTGTGCCAGAGAGCACTCCTGGCTAGGTCGTCGGTAGCTTGATGAGGTGAGAACCAGCAGCCAAGGTACGCTCGTGTGTCGTCTCCCAAAGTAAGGCCATAGTCACTCAATCTGCACATGTGTGTGTGTGTGTGTGTGTGTGTGTGTGTGTGTGTGTGTGTGTGTGTTTGTGTGTGTGTGTGTGTGTGTGTGTGTGTGCGTGCGTGTGTGTGTGTGTGTGTGTGTGTGTGTGTATGTGTGTGTGT
>SZWC01014820.1:49570-72717 GCA_023375785.1 Penium margaritaceum
TGTGTGTGTGTGTGTGTGTGTGTGTGTGTGTGTGGGTGTGTGTGTGTGTGTGTGTGTGTGTGTGTAATGAATAGTGAGACAAGAGGGAATAGAGATCTGAGTGGCCAACGAGACTCCAACAGCCCCCCATGACCCGCAGGTAAACAAATCACACATAATGAAGTATGGGACACACAAGTGCGAGGGATGCAACGAGACATGGAGATGTTAAACACTTCATCCTGGGCCATGGTGACAGGTGAGGCTAACAGCATGGACAACACATTTGAAGACATTGCGGCTGAGAGCCTTAGTGAGAAAGTTAGATCTTTGTAACTATGTGTCCACCCAAGCAATGCGGACAATGCCAGCATCAATACACTCGTGAACAAACTGGTGCTCCTCGTTGATGTGCTTGGTGCATGAATGGTGCATGCTGCTATTTTCTGCAATGGATTTTGTGCTTTGATTTTCACATCGGAGGGTGATGTAGGTACTGGGGACACACAACTAATTTAGCAGGCAACAAAGCCAGACAGCTTCACACGTACCTGTGCCAAGAGCCACTTACTCAGCCTCATCGATACTGCGTGTAACACACCATTGCTTTCCACTTTTCCAAGAGACTGTTGTCCTACCAATCATGAAAATGTATCCCAATCTACTTTGTGCATCAGATTCATGTGTCCAGTCACTGTTAGTGAAATCATCGACAAGCATCAAGGGCTGCGCACGAAAGTACAGTCCAGTTTGAGATGTGGAGTGTGCATAACGCACCACTCGCAATGCCTCCTCAAGATAACGCTCTTTGGGACACTGGGAGAATTGAGAGAGAAAGTTCACATCAAAAGCAACATCAGCATGAGTAATGGTAGCAAGGTATATCAGGGGGCCAATGCCTGAGAGATAGTATGTCACATCCACCATCTCCCCCAGAATTAACGGCTCTGAGAACTTCAGCAGTAATTGCCCCGCTGGGGTCATGGGTGTAGAAGCTATGGGAACAGCAGTGAGGAGCGGTCCAAACCGCTCTCCCTGGTTGCGGACATACATGTCTGGAGAGGCAATCAGGAGGTCATCCACATAGACAAGGATAGCAATAAGCGGCCCAGTGGGGGTGCCAAGGAACAGGAGAGGGTCCACAGTGCTTCTCCTAAAAACATCTTTTTCCAACGCTGCTGTGATCTCTTGATTCCAGCAACGTGGGGACTGCTTAAGCCCATAGAGGTCCTTGTGTAGATGCCACACTTGATTTGTGCCATGTGCAAAGCCAGGTGGTTGCACCATGTAGATTTCCTCATTTTGCGTCCCATGGAGAAAGGCATTGTTGAAGTCCATTTGTTCTACATCCCAGTCGTTCTGGACCACTAGGTTGAGAAGTGCTCTGGCAGTGGTGTAGTGACCCACTGGAGCAAATTTCTCATCAAATTCAATCCCCGGGACTTGAGAGACGCCCTTTGAAGTGAGTCTTGCCTTGTATTACTCAACTTTATTGTCGGGGTTCAGCTTCCGCTGATAGACACACTTAGCGGCCATTGCTTTGCACCTTGGTTTAAGATCAACAAGCTTGTAGACATCATGCTTAAAGAGAGCGACAAGTTCTTCTTTCATGGCTTGCTGCCATACGGAGGAGTCAGACGTAGTGCAGGCAGCCTCCACAGTGAGAGGTTCAGGTGGAAGAGGAGACAGACCAGTAGCGGCAAAACACGAGGCAACCTACCCAGCCATGGACGAGCTAAGGGCCAAACAGAACTCTTGCTCAATGAGGGAGTAGCCAAGTGCGGTACTAGGGTGCACCAGAGACACAAATGTGGGTGAGGAGGTGGTCACTAGGCCAAGGGCGCAAAGACCAGGGTCACCCGGGATAACAGGATGGGAGTGAGATGGGAGTGCCCTGAGACAACCACCGCGAATGTAGGGCAAGACAGGAAGCACAGAGGAGCCACGCGGGTCAATGGCAGGAAGAGAAGAGGGCTCAAGCGCCACAAATTGTTGAAATTAGAACCTCCAGAATCTAATAGTGCCTTTCACATTCCTTCTTGAATCATGCATCTCCTGATCTCATGGAATACTGTAACCTCGGTTGCACTTGTCACTTCATACACGCACATTCACTTGTGCTGAAGATACAGATACACATGTGCTCTGATAGAGATCAACTGAGAGCACAAACACATAGTTCTTCTCAAGAGTTTTCACGTGATACAACTCTTGCCTGAAATAGTGAAGTGCAGACAAAGCAATAGGAAATACAAACCTACAGCTATTCATGTGGCTACACTAGCTACCAGCAGAGAAGTCCAAGTGCCAGGTAGTCCGCTGACTTGTGTCTTTGATACCTCAATCACATGTTCATCCAGAAGCCGCTCAATGACTCCCACTCATTGGCAGACCAAGGTTGGCGGAAGCCCAACGCCCTCCGTGCGATACATGGACGAGATCGTCCAAATCTGTGGCAACCCTCTTTTCTCCGTCGATCCACCGCTCGATGCTCAAGAGAGGCTCCTGCTCAAACTCTCGAGCCATCAATGGTGGAGATGAGATCTTGGTCCACTAAATGATTCTCCGCTCTCTGATATTTCATGTAAAAGTCTTAAATCCAGTGAACCAAGGATCGAACCAGATCCAAACATCTTACTCGATCCTTGATCATCAGCAGTCATGTCTTCATCTCCTGCCACATCAGCAGTTCAGTGATGTTGTGACTTGTAGTGCAAAGAGCCTACTTCCAGTTGAGTCATGAACCATGTCTCATTCTGCTGTTGCATATGTTGTGATGAGTATGGGCACAAAGTATGCCAGTTGTCCAGCATTCCCCCGTTGTGCCACAATCTTGAGACGAGTTTGCGCACAGCGTATGCCGGATCCTTGCGGGGGGAGAGGCCCGTAGAAAGGAGCAGGTCGAGGCACAAAAGTTGCATGAAGCAAAACAGTTATCCCCCTGGGCAATTGCAAGCCAAGAGCCCCTCCAAGAAAGAAGGTTTATGGAGGAAAAGGTGAGAAGATTTGGGTGGATGGTGAATGACCCAGGAGTAGGTCCGGAGGAAGTTGAACTATTACAGAGGCAGCTCACCACCACCCCCAACCTCCACGGCAGAGAACAAAGAACCGGAAGATCATGAAGCGCGGCAAAATACAGAAGTGGAAGGGAGGGTGCGTGCCTCCCGGTGAAAACAGGGCGGACGGAAATCGCAGAGCGAGGAGTCAGACATAAGTCGAAGCTGTCCGGGAGAGAAAAAAACAAGGTTATGCTGGATGGAGTAGCGCTAGACAGGGTGCAAGCGGATCCGGGAGGAAACACTGCCCAAACTGCCTAGCACCGTCCGACCCGGAGCACATTACTGAGGAGAGGAACACGATTCCATGAAGAAGTCGTCCGGGATGTTGAGCGGAGTGACGGTCAACAAGTGTGAAAGAAGAGCAGGTGGACACCCCCCCCCCCCCCCCTCCCCCGAAGGGCCAAGCTGGATAGTATGCGGACAGAATTCAAAGTCGTCTAGGAGGCTGAGCGGAGTGACGGTCAACAATTCAAGGAGAGCGGGTGGAGATTATCGTGTATCGGGGATCAAGGAGCGCAGGTGGTGGCTGAGGTTTGAAATGCGATGCGAAGGAACTTGCAGGCAGTGGAAAACGTAGGGGAAGCAGAAGGAGAAAGAGGTATGATAGGCGGGGTGGTTCCGCACATAGCTACCAGGTTCAACGCCTCCTGTGGGGTAACCCGGGAGGCCATGTGAGGAACACTACAGAGAGAGAAGAAGAGAGAGGCTGACAGCCAAGGAGGCAAGGCACAGAGACAGACAAAGAGAGCACAGAGCAAAGAGGTGACCCAGACCCAACACCAGCACCCTCTCCCGATCCAACGCTTCATATGGGGGGACCGGGAGTGAGCAAGGGAGGGCCAGGTCCAGCCAGCCGGCATCGATGCCAAGGCCTCATTTGGGGGGCACCGACAAGGAATGGGGGAGAGGAACACAGAGGAAGGGTGAAAAATGCAAGGAAAACAGAGGGGAGCGACGCGCTGACCGTAGACGAGAGGAAGAAACACCGAGAGCAACAGTAGGGAAAGAGGAATAAAAGGAATAGAAGACCAACTTGATTGCACAGGGCTGCATGCCGGTCGGCCAAGAGAGCCTTTGTGAGGACGTCTCCGGTCTGCGAGGTAGTAAGAACGTGGAGCATTGCAATCTCCCCATCAGCAACGGCATCGCGCACGTAGTGACATTGATGGCGGACCTTCTTGGTGCAGTCGTGAAGGGCGGTGGCACCCTCATTGTCACACAAAATGGGCGTGGGCCCAAGTTGATCAAAGCCGAGATTGCTGAGGAGCACGCAGAGCCAGACCGCTTCACAAACACTTTTGCTCTCCGTGATACATTCAGCCTCGGTGGAGGAAAGGGCGACAAAAGACTGCTTCTTAGAGCACCAACTGATGGGGCCACCATTGAGGAGAAAGACATAGCTGGAGTTGGAGCGGCTGGTGGCATGATCCCCGATAGATCAGCTTTGCAGAACCCCTCGAGGATGTTGTTGCCGGAGGAGGAGTAACAGATGCCGAGAGAGGTTGATTCGTACAATCAGCGGATGCTGTGTTTGGGAGCCACCACATGGGTTGTGGTAGGTTGATGAAATCCTTGGCTGAGAATCCCAACTGTGTAGGCCAAGTCAGGACAGGTGGCAAGGGATGCATACATCAGAGAACCAACCATGCTGGGGTAGAGTTTAGAGTCAGCTGCCACTACGGACTCTGGGGAAGGTTGCACCTTGGTGAGGCCATGATCATTGGCAAGTGGAGTGGAGATGGCTTAACATTCACCAAGTCTGAACTTTTCAGCAACGCTTTGAGCGTATGTACTTTGAGTGAGGACCACATGACCCTGAGCGGGGTCAACATGGATCAGGATGCCAAGATAGAGCAGAGGGCCCATGTCGTACATCTCAAAGCGAGTAGAGAGGTGATGTTTGAATGCGTCGATGACGGCGAGATTTGGACCAAACAGGATGAGGTCGTCGATGTAGACTTGAAATAGACAGAGTGGTCAGAGTGTAGGCGATGGAGACCTTGAAGGAGGAAAACTCATGGATTTTCAGGTTTCACTGATGCGGAGCTTGTTTGAGGCCGTAAAATGAGTGGTTTGCAGACCATATTCTCCTTGCACAGAATAGAGAATCCTTCAGGTTGCGTCATGCAGATGGTCTCTTTGAGATGGCCATTGAGAAATGCACACATGACATCCATCTGGTGCAAGTACCACATGTTAGCAGCAGCAAGAGCGAGAATGACACAGATAGAAGAGTACTTAGCCACAGGGGCAAACGTGTCAGTGTAGTTGACACCAAGAATCTGGTTGTAGCCACGGGCTATGAGGCGGGCCTTTCGGCGCTTAAGGGTGCCAAAGTTGCCGAGGTCGGTTTTGAAGACCCACTTACAAGTGACCACAAGCGCACCCGGTGGACGAGGGACGAGATGTTAGGTGTGTCGTTTTTTAAGCTGAGATATTTTAGCTTGTGCTGCTTCTTACCGCTGAGCAGCATCGGGACAGCGCATGTCATCTTTGTAGCTTGTAGGATCAACTACCTGGGTCAGTAGTGCTTCATTGAATTCATGAGTGAGACTGTCAGCAAGGAAGTTGAGCAGAAAAAAGGATGGAGATTTGGTCGGACAACCAGATCGATGAGGTGCAATGGAGGATGCATCTGGGATCGATGAATTTGATGGAGCAGAGAGAGCAGCTGAAGCCGGTGGTACAGATGGTGCTGATGGAGGGTGCAGGAAGATTGGAAGCAATGACATGTTCCTCAGGTATGATGGGAGGAAGAGCATGAGCATGTTTTTTCTATGGAGGGATTAACGGAGAAATTTTGTAGTGGTTCTGGAGTAGAATCAACGTGGATGAAAGGAGTAGCAGAGGGTGGAGAGGAAGTCACTGCACGGTTGTAGAAACTTTCATAGAAAACAGGGCGGCGGCATCGAACGACAGTCTTGGTGGTTGGATCCCAGAGCTGATCAATGTCACGAATTTTCTCATACTCAAGCAGAATACACAGCTTGGAGCGAGCGTCCGGCTTGGATCATTCACCTGGGTGGATCCAGGCATGAGCCGTGCATCCGAAGACACGGATGTGGCCCAGATGAGGACGGTGTCCAGTCCAGGCTTCATAGGGAGTATACGTGTCCTCTGGGAGTTTGGAAGTGGGTGGACGGTTTGTGATTTATGCTGCTGTAGTGAGGGCTTCAGCCCAGAAGGCCATGGAAAAACCTGCTGTGTGAGGCATGGTGCGTGTCCAGTTTAAGGGGGGGTTGGTTATGTGCTCGGCACGTCCGTTTTGTTGTAGTGTGTATGGCACGGTCGTGCGGTATTGGATCCCTTTGCTGGTGTAGAAAGCTTTGAGAGTGGTGTTGACAAACTGACCGCCGTTGTCAGTCTCGATGGTCTTGACTGTCAAATCCTTTTCATTTTCCACTTGAGTGATCCAGACTTTGAGAGTTTCTGGAACTTCGTTCTTGTAGCGGAGAATCTTGACCCATGTCATATGTATGTAATCATCAACGATGACCAGGAAATAGTGCTTCCCAGAAAGACATGGCTCCTTGATGTAGCAGAGGTCAAGATGAGTAAGTTCCAGCGGCTGCTTGGCGATGTGTGTTAAGTATGAAGAGGATGGAGCCTGATGCTGTTTTCCAGTGTTGCAGCCATGACAGGAATTGCCGGAGGGATTGCGTTGAAGTGTGGATGGGAGATCATGTACCAGATGCTTGGTGGCTGTGGTGTTGAGAGTGTTGTAGTTGACATGAGCTAGTCGGTGGTGCCAGATTTCTGCTTGAGGCAGACGGCCAGAGCCATGTGAGGGGCCTGCAAAAAAAGGGTTAGTAGTTGCTGTGGCAGAAAACACCATTTCTGGTGCTCCGCTTATTGTAGGAGCCTCAGCAGTATCAAGGATAGAGAGATTTCCTTGTCGATGGACCTTGGCTGCTAGCTGAGAGTTGTTGTAGATTTTGCAGTTTTTGTTGGTATCAAAAACCACCTTGAATCCTTTGTTGTTCAGTCGTGCAACAGAGAGAAGATTGGTAGCCAAGTCTAATAGCAACTTTCAAATTCCTTCTTAAATTATGCAGCTCTTGGTCTCATGGAATACTACAACCGTGGTTGCACTTGTCACTTCATACACGCACAGTCACTTGTGCTCAAGATACACTTACAAATGTGCTCTGATAAAGATCAACTGAGAGCACAAAAACACAGTTGTTCTCAAGAGCTTTCACATGGTACAACTGTTGCTTGAAGTGATGAAGTACAGACGAAGCAATAGGAAATACAAACCTACAGCTATTTATGTGACTACACTAGCTACCAACAGAAAAATACAAGTGTCAAGTAGTCCGCTAACCTGTGCCTTCAATACCTCAGTCACATGTTTATCCGGACGCCGCTCGATGACTCCCAGTCATCGGCAGACCGAGGTTGGCGGATGCCCAGCACCCTCGGTGTGATACACGGACGAGATCGTCCAAATCCTCGGCAACCCTCTTTTCTCCGTCGATCCACCGCTCGATGCTTAACAGAGGCTCCTGCTCAAACTCTCGAGCCATCAATGGTGCAGATGAGATCTTGGTCCACAAGATGATTCTCCACTCTCCGATATTTCATGTAAAAATCTTCAATCCAGTGAACCAAGGATCGAGCGAGATCCACCCATCTCACTTGATCCTTGATCATCAGCAGTCACGTCTTCATCTCCTGCCACATCAGTAGTTCTGTGATATTGTTGCGACTTGCAGTGCCAAGAGCCTGCTTCCAGTTAAGACATGAACTATGCCCTGTTCCGTTGTTGCATATGTCATGATGACTATGGACACAAAGTATGCCACTTTTCCAACAGAGATGACAAAGGGGGTGCAAACCCTACAAAGTGAGACATAGAGGGGTCAGAGCGTGGAGGTGTTGTAGGAGTGCCAGAGAGAGGAGGGAAAATATGAACAGCAGAGAGCTCAGAAGGAGCAGGTGGCACGGAGGGCTCAGAGGAAGCAGAGGGATTAGAAAAGGCATCGGGCTCAGAGGAGGCAGAAGGCTGAGAAGAGGGAGAGGACGCAGAGACGGTGTTAGAGGAGATGGGAGACGGACGCAACGAGGGGAGAACAGAGGACGAAGAGGGAGTAGTATCTCCCCTACCCTGAGGGGACGGAGAGAGAGATAACCCAGAGAGAAGCAAAGAATGTTACGCTCAAACAGGTGCTTGAAGAAGAGCGTATCACGAGATTCAATGACCCGACACCGCACTGGATCCCAAAAGCGCCACGCCTTGGAGAAAGGCGAGACGCCAAGGAAGACACAAAAATGACCATGGGGATAGAGTTTCCCTTATCGGTGATCAGCTAGGAGCCATACGGAGGCAAGGGACCCCCACACACGGGCAAGGAAAAGATCAACACGATGGCTCATCCAGCGCTCGAACGAGGTAACGGTATGAGGGAGGGGACCTTGAGGGACGTGATTGCACACCCATGTCATGTAGGACTTGGCCTCTAAGGTGAACAGAGGGGACTGACCAAAGCAGGAGAGAAGGGATCGCACCCTGTCTGTGAGGGTGAGGTTTCAACGTTTGGACACTCTGTGTTGTTGAGGCGTGTAGGGGGCAGTGGACTCAAGACGAACACCACGAGATTCAAGAAAGCGAGTGGTGGGACCAAAGAACTCACCACCCTGGTCACTACAAAAGACGCGCAAGGGACAAAGGCAAGAGCGCTTAGCCTGAGGGATCCAGGTCTCAAGGACATCAGAGACATCACTTTTGTGGCAAATGGTAAAGATCTTGCAGTAGCTTGAATAGTCATCAGTCAAGCAAAGGACGTGAAGACCAAGGCCACCAAGGAAGTCGTGAGGCAGAGGATCCATCACATGAGCATGCACTAGATCAAGGGGATGGGAGGAGGTAGACTCAGCTGTTGTAAATGAGGAATGGTGCGTTTTGACATTGGCATAGTCGAGGAATGCAAAGGAGCACAGATGCGTAAATGTGGCAGGGTCCACGTGGTACAAGGCACTTGGGGGCGACGTGGCCAGTGGCTCCACAGTTCTAACATTTGACAATGCTGGATGAGGAGGAACAGGTGGTGGAGCTGTCAAATCCGTGGCCTTTGCCGCACCCTACCTGTCCACCGTCGCCTGAGGCACCACTTTTGCCTTTGTCCTTACCACGACCTCCAACCCTTCGGCCCCCATGAGCCATGAGAGTAGTAGCCGTCATGGTGGAGGTTCACGACAATGAGGCAGAGGTGGAGACGGATGAGGAAGGGAGTGTAGAGGTCATTGCTACAAATGTTTTACGGTGTATGTGCTTGTTCTGTAGCAAGCTCCACCAAGATGTGAGACATTGTGAGGTGAACTCCCACAAAGCACTAATGCTTGGCGGGACATCCGTAGGAACAGGAACAGCCACAAGAACCTTAAGCTCAGAGGATTTCACCTCTTAGCAGATGTCAGATGAATGAGGGATGAGGCCGTTGACAATGGAGAGAACAACAGGAAGCTTTCCAGGCGCTGTCTTGCCCAGGTCACGCAACAGTCGTAGTCATCGGCACTCTCATTTGCATGCATAGAGAGCCTATTGAACTGAATGGTGAGGACACTCTGTGTTGCATGCCTCGTCACTATCACATGACGCTTGATGAGCATGCATGCGCCAACTGGATCAGCAAGCGTGTGGCAGGCAGTGTCGACATTGTATGACCCGATCTCGACAGTGAGATTATAGGGCCCTACGCGAATGAGAGCGTGCGCAACAGGAGCGGAATCAGAGTCAACAGGTACAAAGGGAGGATTGGCTGAGGGATTAGGTTTGTGGAAGTATTCCCAGAGTTGCTTGTCCTGTGCCAAAGCACTGAAGATGACCTCCCAAGAGTAGAAGGTGAGATTAGAGGTAAATTGGGGTGGAGTGGAGTAAAACTTAGGGTTTGTGCTATGCAGGCAAAGCTAGTGCTTTGGCAGCGACTATACCCGCCAAAATTGCTACTGCAATAGGGTCAAAAGAGGTGGAGCTACCAGAGGTGGATGCGGAAGCAGGTGAAGTGGAGAAAGCAACAGTAATGTCACTAGCAGCGGAAGCCGAGGGATTTGCTTGCGCAAAACCCTCGCCTTGCATTCTGCATGTCATGGCACAATGCCGCACTTGAGGGTTGTTCTTCATCCATTCTTCATCTCACTACCCCTCTCTTGACCCCTTACTAAAATCAGAGCAAGTAGTGAGCGTGGTTGTCGCCTTCCTTCTCCACCGTAAGATCCAGGCAGTGGGTCGTCTCCCATCGCTGCCGATTCCGCTACCACTCGCGCTGCTTCCGACCCTGCCGTCGTGCGAGTTTCTTCTCAGCCAGCAGGTTATTGGCGGCACAGGCTTCATGGCAGCTGAATACATCCCAGCTTCTACTCTTTGGCATAGAACGGAATGGCCATCCTAGTTTTGAGCAGCTGTCCGCCAACATTGCCATCGTTGTGCTCGTGTGCATAACAGTTGTAGTAGTCGCAGCTTATCAGAAGAATGGAACAGGCAGGATGGATATTGGCAGGAGCAAGCAGAAGTACCACTGTGTGCAGATACGCAGTGAAGGGTTGACAGAGGCAAGGAGCAACAAAGAGGAGCATAACTTAGTTGGAAAGTGATGACAGGAAAGTTGCAGGAGCGCAACAGAGGGCGGAGATAGGCTCGTGTTTGATGAGAGCATGCTAGCGGTTGAACGAGGAGAAGCACTGGGTAGGACGAGCTGAGAGAAGGAGCGAGAGCGACGGAGCGAGAATGAGTGAGAGCAAGGGCTGAGATTTAAGGATGCAAAAGAATGAGTGACGAGCGAGCACAGCGGAGACACGGCGGCAAAGCCGCAGAGTGGAAGGAGAAAATAATGGAAGTAGCTGTTCTGGGTTAATCTTGAAGGGAATGAAAATCCTCCGTATACACAACAGAACAGGGGAAAAAAAAAGCATCAACGACTTCTTTCCGCTAGCCGTACGCATAGCGACGTGATCGCTTATTAGGGACGGCTCAACTCTGGTGGAATGGTCGTGACCGACCAGCCATTGCCAAGGAGGTTCGGTGCGGAACCTGAACCTGTATGGAGAGCTCGGATAATCCGAGGGGTTTATTACGGAGAGGACCTTGTCGGAGTCATGTTTCTGACAGCCCCCTTAAGTTCGAGAGGGTATGAAGACATGAGTGCCTATAGGGCACCAATGTCTAGGTATCTTTGTCTGGTGGGGGGAGTAACCACTTGACGGAGGGATCCAATGATCTCATTACAGAGATTGGGATTCCACGCTGCTGCCACAAGGGTGTGCCACATCGCTGTGATGGGTGACACTTCTTCAATGATCTTGTGGTAGAAAGTATGGGTGGTACAGAGAAAACATCTCTTGATGTCTCGAAGGGTTGTTGTGTACGCCCTTGGAGGACACCTAGGGTTGTCATAAACTCCATCTAGGAAGAGGTACAGTTGATACCCGCGGAGAAAAAATTGCCTTTTCTTGATTTGTATGGCACCATACCTGTCGTGGATGTTCTCTCTGAGCAGATTGAGCTGGGGAAATGTGCGTCCTGTCGAGGCCATGCTCTAGTATACAATGCTTTGCCACGTTGAGCAGTATCGGCTGCACCGGCTGTCACTTTTTGGCTTCCACGGCTTCCTCTGCTGCTTCCACCTCTGTTGCTTTTGCTTTTGACTTCCGTCCCGCATGCGGAAGTTGTCGTTTGGCGCCGTTGATCTCCACGTAGATGTTGCCGATGTTCCAGTCGACCTACGGATTGTACTAGTACACAAAATCTTGTCTGAGGGTGATTTTATGATCACTCATTGGACAAGACCTCCAGAACGTTACATCCCAAATATCTCCCACTTGTAGTCGTAGTGGTTCCCGGAGTCTCCGTATCTGTAGTTAGTAGTTCCCGTTGACAGTTTTTCCTTCAAAGACTCCTGGTTCGGTTCACAAACCCAGCTTGCAAACTATGTTGTTTCTTACGAAGCTATGTGAAGCTCCACCATCCAATAGTGCCGGTACCGTTCTGCGCTTTTTGCATACTTGAGATTGAACTTTTAGCAGTATCGCCTGTTGGTTGTCCTCGTATCCCTCTTCATACTTTGAGATCTCAGAAACCCTCTGCGATGACGTGGGCCATTCAGATGGACGATCGTTATGCGCAGATCGCTCCTCACAGACAAGAGTTGCGCCTTTTCCTCTTGCCCCTCACTTTTTTGTGACTTCCCCCCTTTTTGGCCTGCTACTTGCTCCGAAAAATTCGAGCGATGTGTCCAACTTTTCTACAGTTCTAGAAGGTTCGCGTATCTCTCTGGTCGACAGCGTCTACTTCAATAGGAGACGAGGAGTCCGTTGCCTGGTTTTTTTCATTGCCACGATAACTGCGGTTAGGAGGTCACCAGCTCTAGGATTGCTGGATCCGAGCATTGTAGTCGGCGCTGTCGATTCTTTCTACTGCTACGATCATCTACAGCAAGTCATTCTGAATGCCAAAAATAGCGATCGTTCGCTGGATGTCTCACTTGAGGCCATTGTTGTGAAAACAGAGTTTGTCGATGGCGATATCTGCTCCGGTGATGATCTCGCGGAATCTCCCCGTGTACTCCGCCATAGTGGACTGCTAACGGAGACATTGGAGTTTGTACCGTACGTCAGAATTTTTGTTCAACCATCCAAAGCGTGCAAGCATTCCGCGCAAGATTTTGTTCCAGTCGGTTCGTAGCGTCATTACGTCTTACCACTCTGGTTTCATCTGCTCCAAGGGTAGAACGCCTACGGTCGGTGATGTGAGACGGGCGCCGTGAGCCATTGATGATGCTCCACCGGTCTCCTATTGCCGTTGGATGGTATTAAGGTCGGACCACCAACTTAACGCCGTGCCCAGCAAAAGCACGGCCACGAGATCAATTTTCTTCTGATCGTCGTTGATCCCCGCAGTGGTGAAGTACACATGTAAATTCTTCAGCCACCCAAACCGTTGGTCCATTTGAGTTTGCAGGATCAAACGGTTGTGGTTGAGCCGGATAAATTTTGGGTTCGTTCGAGAGTTGAGAATCTCTCTCGACCAGCACCGCTTCATGCGCGTTTCCGTTGCGAAGAGCCTCCATTGCGACCTTGAGTTGCTGGAGTAGGTGGTTGTTGATCCCTTGGAGGGCGCAGATCCTGTTTGCCAGTTCCTCATTGATACGCGCCAGTAGTCAAGTGCCACATGTCGTCCCTGCAGACGTCGTCAAGGCTGTTGGTAGGTGCGGCTGGTTCGTTGTTGTTGGATCTGTGACCAAAATGGTCGCCGAAGCCGTAGGAGTTGTTCAAAACAGTCACACGCTACACTTCTTCCTTCAAGTCTATGCGTTTCACACGATAGTGTGGACAGACAGGGACAAACGGGGGGAGTAATGGTGGCGTGTGCATGGAGTTAGAGTGAGAAAACAGTGAGGGGGTCAGCTCCTACGAGTGAGACTCGCTAACCGAGCTCACTCGTTGGCCGGCAAGCGAATCTTGCCGGTGCTCATCACCACGTCGAGGGCATAAGGTCACTCAAAACCTGGAAAATAGTTCCAAGTTTTGGATTCATATATGCCAGTGAGAATTAGCAACACGACACGGGTAAGATTAATCTAGTGCACCTAATGTGACAGAGCGGAGCCAAGTGGGGGCTCTGTTGCTAGAAAGGAAGTGAGCAAGGGTAGAGAAGACAAGGATATCGCCAGTCTGTAGGTGATGCATACGCTCTCTGCCGGGCTCGCATCTGCTCCCTCAGTCTTCTGTGCCTTCCGCCTCATCAGGAGCCTGCAAGGTAATGAACGTGGGCCGAGAGGTCATCGTAAGCTGTTTCTACAATATCACTCCCCCATGACCGCACTGCGAACAAGTCCAGCGACGTAGCATAACTGACGCAAGCAATGGCATAAGCACGACGATGGTGAATGACAACAGACACAGCTCACGAGCAGAGGTCAGTCCACAATGCAGGCAAGGTGCAATCCCATAGACAGTACAGCCGCAAGAAACTTTGTACGGCTGATGGCCTTTGGCAGAAAATCAGCCCACTTCGATTCGGTGCTGGCCCACATGACCTAAACCTCACCTCCATCCACCAGATATCAGATGTAATGGTACTCAACGTTGATGCGCTTTGTTCGTGCATGAAACACACCGGAGTTCTTCGTGATGACCTTTGTGCTTTTATTGTTACACCAAAGCACAACAGGTGGCATGGATTGACACAATTCACGCAGGAGACGCACTAACCACACACTCTCGGTTGCGCCAGCACCCAAAGCTACATACTATGCTTTGGCGATGTTGCGAGCGATGTAGCCCTGCTTACCGCTATGCCACGAACAACAATCCCTCCAATGAGGTAGATGTAGCCAGTGCGACTCTTGCCGTCTGGGCTCCATGCCGAGTCACTCTCTGTGTATCCATGGACAACCAGAGTGACATGCCCACGGTATTGAAGTCCGATCCAAGCAGTGGATACGGCCTACCGAACGCATCAAAGGGCAGCCTCCAAAACCTGCCCGTGTTGTGCCTGTAAGAACTGCGCGAGCAGGTTGACAGTGGAGGCTATGTCCGGCGGTATCGTCGTGGCCAGGTACATGAGCGAGCCAATGACTTGCAAGTACAGGGTCACATTGACTAGCTCCCCCAGCTCTGGTGCATCATTGACCTTCAGAGTGTCCTGGTCGTCTGGGTGATCGAGGTCAACATCCTACGGACGTCGCTAAGAAGCACCACGAAGCGCTCCCCTAGAGTGAAAGTGTACCGCTCCTAGTTGACCAAGAGCGTCCGACAAGCGCGATCACCCATAATCTGCATGCCCAGAAACACTACAGCCTCTCCCAGGTCTTTCATTTTGTATGTCGACTGCTGCACTCCCTTGGCTACTTTAGCAGCCTTCAGATCGGACAAAGCGATCCGGAGGTTGTCAACGTAGACCAGGATGGGCGTGAGTGGCGTAGGAGTCTGGGAGACAAAGAGCGACGGGTCCGATGTGCTTTGGGCATAGCCGGCTTGTAGGAGCGTGCCGGTGATGTCCTTGTTCCAGCACCGGGGTGACTGCTTTTGGCTGTACAGAGCCTTCTGCAGTTGCCACACACGGCCACTGCCATCCTCGAGCCTTGGGGGCTGAGCCATGTAGATCTCTTCGTCCAACCTTCCATGCAGGAATGCGTTGTTGATGTCCATCTGGTGGAGTTCCAAGTCGTGCTGGGCCGCCTAAGACAGCAGACTGAAGGCCGTGGTGGTATGTCCAACTGGTGCGAAGGTCTCATAGAAGTCGATCCCTTCCACTTGAGAGAATCCTTTTGCAGTCTGTCGTGCCTTGTAACGGTCGAACGAGTTGTCTGGCTTCAGTTTTTTCCGTAAGACCCACTTCGCCTAAACGGCCTTGCGTCCGCGCGGCAGGTCTACAAGCACGTACACCCCATGTTCATCGGTGGTCGCCACCTCAGCCTCACATGTCGCACGCCAGAGTGCCGTATCGGGTCCAGCGAGAGCCTGACGTAGCGTACTGGGGTCTGGTGTCACTCCCACCACACTGGGGTCTAGGGCGGCAGCGGCTCCACTACGCGTGGTCAAGGCATAGGCCACAGACAGAGGGCCAACAGTGATAGTCGACTCTGTAGAGTCGACTGCAAGTCGTTGCTCGTGAGCAATGAGCGTGAGGCATGTATCGCACATGGGGTGAGCTTCAGTGAGCCCTTGCACGCTGAGATCTAGGACCCTCATGCCGGGGTCCCTATTACGCACGCTGCGAGTAGGATGTGGACGAAGGCGTCCACCCTCACCACGTCTGTACGGCTTTGGAGGTGACGTAACTAGGACGGGAGGTGGAAATGCATCGGACACCGACATGATTGGCGACGTGTCAGGTGCTGAGGCGTCGAATGGGGAGATGGAGGAGGTTGAAGACATAGGTGACTTGACTGGCCATGTTGGTGACGCATGTGGTGATGACACAGACAACACAGGTGCCTCTACAAGTGGCTTAGTTGTGGATGACGCGGGTGGTGTTAGGGAATCAATAGGTGACGTAGGCACAAGGGAAGCAGGAGGAGCTGACGCCACAGGAGTCACTGGCAGAAGAGGTGGCGTATGCACCTCAAGCTGAGCGGATCAAGAAGTCACCAAGGTAGCAGCTTCCGGAAGGGAGCCCGGTGGGAGGGATTTTCTGCCTGGACCATCTTAAAAACCAAAAAAAAAAAAAAGTGGCGTAGGCAGGGCAGGTGGTATGGACATCGCAGGCGAGCCAGCTGGCGGATGGGACTGACCACTAGCATCCAAGGTGACTGGGGCAGCTGCATTGGTTAGCGCCCCTACCACAATTGGTACCGGGTGTGTGTGTTGGGGAGGGGGCCATGAGGGATCCGGTTCCATACCCATGTCATGTATGCTATGCCCTCGAAATCGAATGCTTCCAGCATGTTGCTATCCACCCGCATTGAGCGAGCCGCATCCTCTATGGTGCGGTTCTAGTGCTCAGACACGCCATTCTGCTGGGACGTGGCGGGGGCGGAGAGGTTCTGAAACACCTCCACTTCGGCAAAGTACCGGTGTAGGTCCCCCATAAATTCACCACCCCGATTAGAGCAAAAGTTTTGGAGGGCATGGCCGGATTGACGTTCGCCCATAACGAGCCACGTGCGCACGGCTCGTGCAACATCGTTTTTTAGGCGCAAGCTGAAGATCCACCACATGCGGGTGAAGTCGTCCGTACTCGTGAGGACATACATCCTTCTGTCATCCTGGAACTCCACGGGGAGGGGTCCCAGGAGATCAGAGTGAACCAACTCGAGGGACTTTAGAGCCCATGATTCAGACAGAGGGTACGTGGCCTGGTGCATTTTACCTTGAGCGCACTACAGGCAATCGGTTTTAGGCGGCGCCTCGAAGGACGCCGCGTCAAGACCGAGCATAGGTTGTGTGCAAATCAGACTGTCGACAGCATCCAAATGGATATGACACAGACGTCTGTCTAGTAGGCGCTGGTGCTCAGGCGAGAGAGTGCCCGTCACGAACACCCGCGTAGCAGGGGATGTCGTGACGGGGAAGGATGTGGGGCAATCAGAGATGTGGCACAACTCTCCAACCGCCTTGCCACGAAGCACTACTTCAGCGGTTGCACAGACAGAGACGGTGGCATCCTCACCAGTGAATGTGACGCTGAGACCCATCCATGTGCACGCACGTCCTGAAAACAGGCGAAGTTATAGATCAGGCACATACAGCACGTTAGAGATGTAGAACGGCCCTGACGACCCATGGAATTCCACCACACCCTCACCCTGGACATGCACCTCATGCCTAGCAGCTGTCCGCACGGACTGCACAGAGCCAACAGGACCAAGCACAGAAAAATCACGGCGACGACATGTCATGTGATGGGTGGCACCTGAATCTAGGATCCAGGTGGCATCCGTCACACGATCAGGCGAGGTGACAAAACAACGTCCAACAATGCACGCAATGGACAGGGGTTTCTCGGCAGATGACTGTTGAGCTACGGAGGCAACACGTGCTTGCGATGCATGAAGCCATGACAATTCATCGTGACTTGTAGAGGTTGCGGCAAATACAACGAAAAAACCTGCATCATCACGTGCAACAAACAACTCCATAGACTCAAAAGCGCACTGTGCTCCTCGCCACCATCTCGACTGCACGACATGGACTCGACAGACCCAGCAGTGAGATCCCTCGGCTCAGTCAATGCACTCGCACCTCTTTGAGTGGAAAGTCGTACGAGCTGGCGAAGCTCGGCGATGTCACGGGCCTGCGTCGCGAGCTACTCCTCTAGAGGTGACAAGTCACCAGCATCATCAGCGGCTACATCTGCTGCTGGTGTGGGTGCCATGTCGGTTGCTGCTGTGGAATGCACAGATGCGTGCTCATGCTGTTCAAACACCTTTTGTAGGCCTTGCGTGATTTTTGTCTAGTTTTTGGGAAGCTTACACTCAATGTAGCGGGGCGCTCTCCCGCAGTTGTACCACTCCCACTCTCGCCCCTGAATCCGCTTCAGGGTTTTCTATCCCTTGCCATCCTTGCCTCCCCACCTGTTGCTCCTTCCCTTCTTCCCTTGGACTGTGGTAGCTGTACCAATTCCTACTGAGTTGCCGTTATCGGCTGCGATGACTGACAGGAGGAGGAGGGCATAATGCGTGCTGCCTGGCCTATTGTGACGACTGCGCCTGAAGCTCCATGACGAGCGTCATTCGCTGCTCCAACTCCTGCCACGTGTAAAAAGTGCTCAGTGGCCCAGGACAGCAACAAGCCTCTGTCAGGCATCTCCTAAAGATTTTTTACGCAAAAGTTGTCAAAGGCTTTTGCGTACTCGCGCCCAATGCCGAGCCAGATGTTGTTGAACGCCATGAGTTACCCGGGCCCATTTCCCCCAAGGGCCTTGTACAGTAGCATCGCGCGCCCCAAGTAATCGCCCGGAGTCTCATGTGCACCCTGGTGCAGAGAGTTGAAGTCCAAGAGGCGCTGTGAGGTGGTGGCCATGGTCGCACCTTCGAAAAGGGTGGTTGCTAGTTTTCAGGCACCACGGAGATCCGCCCCACTGTCGGTGCCAGGATCGCCAAGGGAGGGTTCAAAGTCGAGGGTTTAATCCTTTGGGATAGCCTTGAGAAGACTGTAGGCAGCTCAAGCGGTGGTCATTGTCTGTTGGAGGTCCGTAGTCTGATATGGACTGGCATAGTATGGATACACCCCCTCGCTGATTGCCCACATGCGGAAAGGTGGCTCCCAAGAGGTGCAGCTGTCCTCCTGCCGGTATCTGGGAGGGTCCGTCTCGAACCACTTGGGAGGCTTCGCCATCGTTAGGACTGTCGGGACGGCTTGCTTAAGACAAAGACAGGGGATCTTCCCGCAATCCGCGTATACTACGGTAGCGAAGCTGTCACTGTGACGGCTGCCCGCTTCTACAATTGCTGGCAACCACTGCCGCTCGCTGCTGTGTTGCTTCACTGCTATTCCCGTTGCTCCGCACAGCCACCTCACCAACTGTTGCTTCTGCTTGGATGCCGCTGTCGCTGCTGCTCCGTAGAGCTGTTGCTTGGCTCATCCGTTGCTGCGGCTGCTGATTTGCGGGTCCTCCCAGGATCGTGCTGCGTTCCTCTCGAGTAGAGCGATGAACTTAGGCCCGTCCGCTCTCATACCAAAACAGTCACACGCTATGCTTCTTCCCTCATGTCTATGTGTTGCACACGATAGTGTGGACGGACACGGACAAATGGAGGGAGTAAGGGTGGTGTGTGCGAGGAGTTAGAGTGAGAAAACAAGGAGGGGGTCAATTCCTTTGGGTGAGACTCGCTAACCGAGCTCACCCGTCGGCCGGCAAGCGAAGCTTGCCGGCGCTCATCCCCACCTGGACGGCATAAGGCCACTCAAAATCTGAAAAACTGCACACTATGCCAGTTCCGAGTTTTGGATTTGTCTATGCCAGTCAATATTAGCAGCATGACACAGGTAAGACTAACGTAGGTCATCTAGTGTGACAGAGCAAAGTAAAGCGGGGGCTCTGCTGCTAGAAAGGAAGTGAGCAAGGGTGGAGAAGATAAGGATACCGCCAGTCTGCAGGTGATGCATGCGCTCTCTGCCAGGCTCGCGTCTACTTCCCTTGTCTTCTGTGCCCTCCGCCTCATCAGCAGTTTGCAAGGCAATGGACGTGGGCGGAGAGGTCATCGTAAGCTGTATGTACAATATCAGTTCGAGCTGCCGCAAACCCTGCCACACCAGCATTCGCTGTCGCTTCTGGGTTCGCGTGCATTGGCACGTTTTGCTCCTCTATTGCTCGAGTCATCGCCGAAGACCCGTTGCTGGTCGTCGGTTGCGCTTGTTCCCCTCACGTCGCAGTGGCAAAGTCCGCGATGTCTTGACGTACGAGATGCGCAGAAGAATTGTGCGAGGTAGTCCTTCGGATGGGTGATGTAGCTAGATGCCTCTCCAACACTGCTTCGCTCTGATACCAGGTGGTACACCGAACGGAGCGTAGATGGTGAAGAGGTATAAGTTGCGAGGCAAAACACGATTTAGAATTTGGGATACTTCAGCAAATCATTATAAGCGGTAAGTGCAATTCGATGACAAGTGTCGAAAAGATCGAACATATACATACAAGTGACGATTTACGAATGAAGCATACTCGAGGTCGTTGGGTCGAATGTCGAGCAACGTGTGCGGATTCGCGTCGTGAGTGGTTGGATTCGAGAAGGTCCGCGGAGAAGTCGGGGGTCTTCGAGAATCGACGGTGAATATGCAAGATGCATTTTTATAAATCCAGATTCGTCGAGAGTCGTCGAGAAGTCGACCAAACGATCGTGTCACTTCTGTTTATAGGTTCGCAAGAATGGTTGAAGCTGTCAGAAGGTTTGGGGGTATCCTCTAAGAGCAGGGCAGTTGACTTGATTGCCCTCGGAGTGAATATCGCGGTCCTTGCGGCTCGATGGGCTCTTTATGTAATTAGAGAACTTTCCAATCTAGAAGATAAGGGTCACGTGTACATCTGGGATGAGGCTAGGTGTCGTTGAAATCGGTTGTTGGATGCTATCGGACAGTTCGTTGCACATTTTGTTGGACATGCGGAGTCCACGAATTGCGGGCCGCCTAACAGTCATCATCGTCGCCGGTCAGAAGACTGGCGCAGCTGGTCAGATCCGGAGCGTCTCTTCCCGAATGCGGACGCATGTCGAGGTTCCAACTATCGATATGCGCACGTGATTGGTGGAGACGGGGATTGTTGGGCCGATTCCATTAAGTCATCCGTGTTCGGTGTGGGGCCCGCTAGGATTGTTGGAGGAGGGAAGCCTCGAGTTAATCCAAACGGATCGACGTGGAGTGCCAAGCTACGCAACTTGGGCAACTGTAAGGCTAAAACCACGCGGCCAGGAAGTTGCAGTCATCGCTGAAATCGATTGTTGAGGAGCCCAACGACCGATTTCAACGACACCCAGCCTCACCCTTTGTACGTAACACTGGGGGTGAGGCTGGTAAGGGTTGGAATCGATGGTTGAACGAGTTCAACCATCATTCTCGCAAGTGCTGTCCGTGGGGTTTTCGCCTGGAACGTTGTTGAGGTAGTGCAACTTGACCCTCCATGTTTATTCGTCCGGATGGGGTTCCTTGACCTCGTGTTCAGCTAACCTAGCGGGTCCCACTAAGCGCACCAGTTATAGGAGGATATTGTTTCAACTAACAACCTTCCACCAATCAACGTGAGGCACCGATTGTTGAAAGTTGGATGCCAGTCCTTGGTAGTTGCGTCGAACTTTGGACATGACCGGCTTTCTGAGTGAGACGAAATCTGTGCGCAACTTGTAGACCCACGAAGTCCTCAACTATGTTGAACAAAGCTTGTGTCCGGTAGCGTTCTAACACCGATTTCAACCACAACCAGCCTCACCCTCGGAGAGCCAGAGCACGCATGTGGACTCTCTGCCATAGCTAGAATCGGAGCATGCACGCGGACTCGGCGGACTCACCGGTAGAGCAACAGCACGCTCGCGGACTCCCGCACCGGACCCCGGATCGCAATGAGATCCGCTCCTCGATCCGATCTCCCCATTGACCTATCGAGCCGCTCACGCGATCGGAGCAAGCGGTTCGGGTCTTCTCTGGGACTGGTTGGACGTGCACGACACGGCGATTCCGCAGGACATGCGTTTGCCTCCCTCCTTCCCTCCCTCCCTCCCTCCCTCCCTGCTGTGGTCTCTCCCTTCTCCCGCCTGAATAGCCGTCCCACTCCATCTTGCTCGAACCCGGCGAAGAGCCGCAGCACGCATTGTGAAACCCTACTCCGCACGGAACCTCTGCCAGGGAGAGGAAAGGGCGAGGGAAGAGGCCCGAAGATGTCCGGTTTCGAAATCCTTTCCCCCGAGTTCAGTCGAAGTCGCGGTTGTTCGCGGCGGCAAGCTATCTGCCACCACGCCCGCCGCAAAACGCAGGACCATTTTGCCGCAGACAGGTGCACGCGACCGTCCCTACATGTGGACGACCGTCCTGTCACCGGGCTTACCCGCAGCACTGACGCGCACGGGCCAAAGAAGCGGAGCAGGGCAGAGCACAGCAGTAAGGCGCTCCAAACGAGAGTTGTGTTCCGAGTCGCACGCTCGTTTGGAGTCCCTCCCATCAAGCTGCACTCTCGCTTGCAGAGCCGTCTCCAAGCCGCCTATTCTGGCGACTCGGCAGGCAGAACTCTTGCGCAGATGTGATGCAATGTAGTGGAGTCCGAACGAGAGAGGTTCCCGAGCCGTGTTCTGCTTTGGAGGCCGCTGTTGCAGCAGTTCATTGCACAGCTCAACACACAGCACAGCACAACAAAGCACAGCGCAGCACGGCGCATTGCAGCACAGAACAGCACAGCACAGCTCAGCACAGCACACCGCAGAGCAGCAAACCGCAGCACAACACAACACAACACAACACAACACCACACAACACAACACAGCGGCTCGCAGCACAGCACAGCACAGCGCAGCGCAGCAAAGCGCGACACAGCGCAGCAACGACGGAGGAGCATCTCGGACGGCAGGAAGAGGTGTCGTGAGGTGAGCCACTGTGGTTGGACCAGCACGGCACCACAGCACAAAGCAGGTCGCGGCGACAGCTCTGAACCCTGCATTGCTTGCATAGACCTTGCCTGGCCCGGCTCTTGCCTTGCTTGCCTGGCTTGTGTCGCACATTGCACCGCCACACGTTGCGCATATTGCGCGATGCTAAGGGCACAGTGAGCCAAACCGTGATCCAACTCAAACCCCACGATGGATTCCGCCTCCATCGCCGGCGCCGCACCGACCGAGGAGAAGGCTGCCACAAGGACGAGCGAGGTTGGAGGCGGCGGCGTGCCAGACAAGCAGGAGTTTCTGCAGACAGCGCGCGCGCTCAACTACCACGACCGCGTCGCGTTCGCTGTGCGAGTGGGCCGCACGTACGGCTGCCCGCATGGCCCCCGTCACTTCTCTCGAGGCGGCATGGCGCATCTTCAGGACTACCAGCATCAACAGCAACAGCAGCAGCAGCAACAGCAGCAGCAGCAGCAGCAGCAGCAGCAGCAGCAGCAGCAGCAGAAGCAGCTGGAAGATCTGGTACACAGTCTTATGGTGGAGGAAGTGGGAGAGCCAGTCGGTGTGTCAAACGCAAGCGGAACCATGA